>RXIC02000407.1:0-31247 GCA_003952965.2 Morella rubra | reverse complement strand
AAACAATTATCATATGTAAGAAAGAAGTTTTAAAAGAAAATTTTAAATTTTATTACTATTCTTTCAATTAACTTAATCACTCAATTTATATAAAAAAGGATATCAAATCAAAAATTATATTGTGACTAGAAAATACAATATTTATTAATGGCAAGTGGAAAATATCTTTATCTCCCAAATTTGACGCAATGTAATAAGAGTATATTATTACAACTATATTTTCTAAAATTACTTTTAAATAAAATTATTAATATTACTATTGTGAAATAAAACAATATTATTGGTTGTTTATGTATATTTAAAGACTATGGGTGTCAATTTGTCATTTCTAGTTATATAAATTATTTGAATAGTATATCATTTTAAGTCTTTATTATTATATTGATATAAATATATTGGATGGTGTTGTATAATTTTATATGATTTGAATTGTTATAAACTTATCTTTAATGACAATCTACTTTATTTTTGAAATAAAAAATTTATGCAAAATATCATCTATGAAATTTGAGGAAAATTATAGGAAAAGTGGATTGGGTGATTTTTAAATTAACGAGAATCACACCTTGAACTGGTTTGGAGAGATAAATGGTAAACCATTTGCTTTCATATAGCTATCAAGAGATTTCGAAGTGATTGTAATAGATTATTAATTAGCAATACACTATTGGGAATGATTTGTAATTATAAGAGGGATTTACGTTTTTTGACTTAATTTGGAGCTTAGTATTGATACATGATATATTTTGACCTAAGTGATTCAAAGGATTAAAGTCAAGACTTAATCGTATGTCATCATGTGTATAGAAGAGTGGCTCTCAATGGTGATAACTATTTTCCGAAAGATTTTTAATAGTAATATTGGTTTTCTTACGTCACGGCAGTAAAACAATTGAAGTAAGCAAAATTTAATTTGCAAACCTTTTATATTAATCTTCCTTCATGAAGTTAACCAAATAACGAGTGATTCTAGCGTGAAGTTTTGCAACTTAACATTTTATACATATAAATATTTAAAGCTGTGTATCAATAAATGCTTTTATATAAAGACGTTGAATAAAGTTGCGGGATTATAAAAATAATATGAGAACATTTTTTTGAGTGAAATTTTTCTTGAAATGGCATTTGGTGTACTAAATAAAAGATAAGGTGGAATATGTGGTGTGAACAGCGACAAAAGTGGAAAAAGGTTCAGGCGGGTAATGTTAAATTACTCAATCAGCCAAGCAATTATTGCGAACGTTTGAACAGATGATTTGGACAGCTTTGTCGACGGAAATTTAAAAAGTATTCTGTTTATGCTCAGTCTTATCTTAAATAACTGAAAGAGTTTTTTAAAGACCTTTAATATTTCGTTAATATGAAATAATTAAATATTTAAGGTTAAAGTTAGACAGGCTCGTTTAAGGTTTGAGTCAATCAAAAACATAATAGTTTCGACACGGATTGGTTCTTTCTTCTAAATGCCATTACACCTCTAGTCGATACCTGTGGGTGTATATGTCACTGGAAGAAATTACCACTCATTACTAGCGAGCATACTTTTCATTTTTCTTTACGTTTAATTTATTTCCCAATAAAAACCCACTGTCAATAGTTGGGAGCAAAATTCGCAGAAAAGTTAAAACCATAGATTATTCCATTAGACATTTACGTTATTTCGGCCACGATAACGCTTTTAACTCTTTCATATTTCTCTAATTGTACAATTCTTAATTTTCTCAAATAGTTATTTTTGTTCCATATAACTATTCAAATTGCTGTTTAAGATGGGAGCAATCGGTTCTACAAAAACTCGTCGAATTAAAAATGAAGCGCACCAATTTTGTATAGTATTTGATTTATTTGATATAAGGTTTAAAATGATAAAGGGGGGTATATGAAATACTTTGAGAAAACTCGGAAAGTAATTAATGGGTGTGAAAAGTAAGGCTAAAATTTTAACTGAGAATAACAAAACTTGATCATTATCCTACACAGGATTGGTGGGATTCCATGTCAGTATACACTGACATTGGGGGCGAATATCGTGAGGATATAGTACTGGCAATGACCTCCTATTGGTGCCCAATGAAATAAAGTGGTTTAACCCTGGGCATTAAAAAGGTTATTTACTACGTTGCGAATAGGAATATATTTAAATTTGTTAAATGCAGGTACCTTCCTTCCATAGAATTCGCGAATAGTTTGGGTAGCTGGGGGATTCGAAGAAAGCAGTGTTGGAAAATTGAAGTTTTAAGACGGCAAATTGTAATTGAGGGGGGTATAGCAAAAAAAAATGTTTCTTTCAAATTGTTATTATTGGGGAAAAAAAAAATCTAATGTTAACGCTTAGTTGGATAGGTGATATACGTCAAAATAATTTTAGGTGTTCCAAGTCAAAATGAGGTAAGAAAGGAGATGGAGTTCTATTTTTTGGGCATGGTACATCAGTGGAACCCGTTGCCGACATTTTTTCGTTTTATTTTGGCCTTGTGGGTTTAAACAACGTGTTAAGGCTTTGGGAGTGCCAATTTTGCATATGCTATGACACAGGATGCTTCTAGCTGGGGGGTGTTAAGTGGATCAGAGATTTTGAATTGGAGATTTTCATTTTTGTGTATAGGAGAGCATCTATAGTAGTGTTTGAATCAAGCTCTTGCCAAGATACACTTTCCGCTCTATTGCACCTTTTGTTGTTTGGATGAATGTCATAAACCTCTGGCACTTCCTTTATATCACGATAATATTTGGCCGCAAAAATAAAAGTTTTGTGTTCTGCAAAAATCATGCCAATTTTAAGTATTTGTCTTTAATAGGAAACAAAAAGAAATAAAAGAAAAAAGCTAAGATGATTTTATGCAATAGTATTTTGGGTATGGAAGAGCGAAAGACAAAGGAATACGACCCAAGTGTAAGACAATTTAATTAAAAAATTTGGATCTAAATTTGCCGAAAGTTCTGTGAATATAGCAAATGAGTTATCATACTCAAAATGATACTAAATTATATTGAATTCAATATGAAATTTGCATGGAGGTAACCATTATATGACTCCTACGTTGTAATTTATTAATATTAGTCCAAGATATTCCATTATGAAGAAGAGTGTGTACAAATTTAACTCGCTAATATCACTATGATGGGACTCACAAAAAAAAAATCTATCTTCTTCATTAGATCAGCCTAGATTCTCTCACGGTTCCTATGAAAGCCATAAGAAAGACCTAATATGAGTTCAAGGCAAGTTGCCTAAATCAAACATTAGAAGGTGATCTCTATTGCTAAATTGAAGACTGAATTTACCCGGAGAAAGATTGGACACTTATTAGGATAGATGATGGATGTGATGGTTGTTCAGGACAAGGCCAATGGATGGAATGTGACAAGAAAGTGTTTGCGTAAAAACAAAAAAATCTGTACGCTTTTAAGACAGGGAGAACGGTTATTAATCTGAAAAAATGCTATGTGAGTGGTTATATTGTGGAGGTTAATAACCTGAAGTGTCAATCAGTGCTGGCAAAAAAAAGAAAGCTGGAAATGCGTAAATACGGTGAAGCTCCTTGCTGTTTGTCCTTATGGGCTTAAAACGTTTTGGGACACTTAACAGAGATATAGTAGGTCCTCACAAACATCAAGTCAGCCTAATTTTTCCAACTATTGCAAATCAAGAATCAAAGAAGGAGTTGTGGCTGAATAAATGCGGAGAAATTGGTAATGTTTAGCAAAAGCAGGAGAAGACAAGTTTTGTAACAATTGGGAGCCAAGACGGGGGAAAATGCAAAAGCAACACCCAAACGCAGGCTACTTATTGGATTGTATATAATGGAAAGATAATACAAATAAACAGCTATCTTTGCTGAGGCTCTATGCAAATGATAAATATAGTTGAAGACAAATTCGATCAAGTCCAAAAGAACCCAAATTAACAGGCAAATTAGTGCTCAAACTATAGGATGACCGTTTTATTTCATGTTTTATCGGAATTGTTATGAACCATCCTGGAGGGATAGAAAGATCACCTCAAAGAAAGTTATTTTTGCTGATTCCAGACAAGATAACGTGGGGGAGGCATGAGTGGACCTAATTTAGCAGGTTAGAGGTACCTAAAAAATTTAGAATAGGATTAAGCAATTTTCTGGGATAACACAATTTGGTTCTTTTGGAGGAAAAAAAATTTAAAATATCTAATATAAAAAACCACAGATAGATTTCGACTTTAGTCAATCTTTGGAGGCATGCTAATCCACGAAAAAGCGGTTCGGCGCGTGAACCCTTGAAATTTGGTTATATAGAGGAATATCCAAACCCGTTTGAAGTGAGATTTTGGCGATCAACTACGAAAAGAAAATTTTGCGACTTGACAATTTCCAATTGAAAGTTTACTGATTGATCTCACATGGAAAATCCAGACATTTAACCAGAATGAGTATTAATTCAAGCACAGTGAGTTAGAAATTTGAACAACATTAGATATACACAATTGACCTAATGCCATTAAATTACTCCTAATGAAGAAAAACATATAATCCTCAGTTCATTTAGAATTTACCATAGGTTATATCACATGAATACTTTAAAATTACTCTATATTCTACGGAGTGTTAGATAATCAGTCCAAATGGGGGAGTGTGATATGCTTTATGTATAAGAGCATCTCTTCTATTATTTATCAATCTTGTAAAGTCAAAACTTTTCAGAAGTTAGCATTGAGTGGTATCAAAACTTTTTGGGATTTTTTATGATATATACTTTGGAAGCATATAGTTATTTTTTCATTTCTCTATAAAATGGATACAAACTCGTGGGGCTATATTTGTGTTTCATATAAACAATGTCGATAGCTGGATAAGAACTTCAGAGAAGTAAAAATAAAAGTGAATCAATGAATTTTCAATAATAATAAGGTATTTGGGGGTTGTCCTTATTTGTATTTTGGGTGAGGGGGTATGTGGGTGGGTGTTTGTGAGAGATTGTATATCTTTTAACATATAATCTGGTGGGGTTCTTAGAGAGGTATGTTTCGTTGTGTGACAATTGCCTCTCACAAATATGTGATGCAATAAATTCTTTAAAATACAACGTATCATGAATATTTAACATGTGCATATTGACTTTGTTCTTACGAAGTAGATAAAGGTCGTCAGAGAAGTTAATGGAAGATATGTTCATTGAGGAATAATTAAAAAGGATAAATAAGTGGAGATAGGTACTATACATGAGAAGGTTTCTCTCGATTAATAATATTTAGCCGATGTTCATAACAAGGGAATAAATGGGGAATGTCATTTGATGTAGACCACTGACAAAAGAATAGTATATTTGTTTTTTTGATTGATAAATAAGACTTTCTTCGTATCAAATTTCACAATACTTAGATGAAGTGCAATGATATCAAGAGTTATTCCGCAGAGGTGTTGTCTTGTATTGCACTCAACAATTATTAGGATATTTACAATTTTACTGGGAGTATTTAGCTAAGTATATAGATGTGAATTAATCTTATGTTGAGGAGAGAATGAAACGCTTTAGAAATTAATAGGAAGTGTTTAAACTCTATTGTGATAATTATAGAGTAATATACATTATCGGATGAACTCCTCAACTGTGATATATAAATTAATATGGATAAGAAGTCATATTTGTCTCTAATACTCTTTGTATTCTAGAAAATGTCCTAAAGTCTCACCACAATTTTTGGTGTTTACTACCATATAAGCCAATTATATTTAAAGATTAATATTCCTGTGCTTGTGTTGACTCTAACAGGGGGCTTTGTTCCGTATTTTTTTATGGCAAATTTGCATATTCTCGTGACAGAACCACGGGGTTAGTTGGTTCCACTAACAGTAATTCAAAATATAGCGGGTATTTATGCCTGGGGGTTATGTGATTCCGTTTGGGTTTACATTTGACTCACCAGATGTGTTACGACGTGGGCTGGGTTGTCAAGTTGGTGCTCGAAAAATAACATCAAGCAACAGTATGCACGGAAACTTGTCTTTCCCTTAAATGACCATCAACTAAAAAAAAGGTTCTTTTCTTTATTCCTCTGATGATAAACACAGATTAAATATTTTTAAAAAATTATCATGAGAAGTATGCCTTAAGCTTTTGGTGTTATTATTAAAAAGATTTAAGTGAAGAAGAATTGTCTTCGTCTCTAGGATTCAACATAACACAATTGAGGATAACAACAGTCAACAAACTGATATTATGATCCAAAATAACGGCATGTTTGTCTCAAATAGAATTAATGGTCGAACTTATGAATTTCAAAATATTACCTCTACCAAACTAAGAAATACAACGAAAAAGTATCTTCCTCGGTTTATGTGTAAATCATGTTTTAAACAAAATGTATCGCAAACAGTAATAGGCTCCATAATTTATATGAAGTGCATCACCCTAATGAATAACTTAGGAGGTGAGTTAATCAAAATATCAACCATTTTTTAGATTTTAATTTTACAATGGTCATGCTCAGTACATAATGGTGATATAATGATATACTAAATTTTATTGGCATTTAGAGTGTATAATTTCAACGCAACGATAAACAAAAAGTAATAACCTCATGAAAGTATTGTCTATAAAAAAAAAACTTTAAATGGGAAAATATATATATAATTCTATTAGCATATGATATGAGTGAGTGTATATCCACCTCCAATAGCATAAGGGTTGCAGTGTATCAGGAGATCAAATTGAAAAGAGCATACATTCTCTGGAGATTAGTTGGAAGATTGTGCCTTTTTGAGAATAATTGAATGGAATGAAATGATATTTATCGCTGTCATCCAATAAATGGAGGGAGACCTAATGATCAATACGAGTGAGCCGAATTACACAAAAGAGAACTATGCCCATGTGAACAGATTTTGTGATTATAGTGGGTCAGAATTGAGTCAAGAACTGTAAATTCAAAAAAGCCCAAGTCATTGCATTATGGTACATCAGATAGTGCTTAGTGATATAAGAACATAGTAAAAGCTGTGTAATCTCGATAAAGTGTCGTTTTATCACTGTATTTGGTTCATTCACTGATTCACTCTTTCTATAAGGAGAATGTTATGGGAATATATATATATTTAAAGCTTATTCTTATTTATTTTGTACAGAATGCTTACGTTCATGTGTACGACAATGCTTTTAATTGCTCAAGAGTTGTAATTATTCAGATTAAACCTCGCTGAATAATACATCACCTGGACAGCGATCGTTCAAACAAAATTGTCGTAAAATGGTAAAGTAATAAAGATCTATTTTAAAAGTATTTTTTGTTTTTAGGAGAATTAACATTGATCAACTCATTAGGGTTTGAAATTCCCATTCCTCTCAGGTACTATTCTCCAACCCTATTCTGCACGGGATTAATAGAAAGAAGTAATACAAAAGGCATCTAGTTGGGTATAATGTCATGCGAATCCACAAGGGAGTCAATCAGTGCAAAAATATAGAAACAGGTCACTACTGATATCAGACAGAAATTTCAAGTCAAACATTTTGTAATATATATAATAAAAATAGGAAGAGGAACAATTTAGGTGCTTCAAAATAGCATTTGAAATCGATAAGAATTATATTAGGTAAGATAGACTTCATATGATTAGAGCATAGGAGAAGAATAAGTGCACATCATGGTCATTATTATATCGAACTTCAAAAGGCAAGTTATTGGCATTTAAATGTCAAAAATTCTCCTAGCCCCATCTTGTAAGATAGAAAGAGACAGAGCTCGTCTTAGCCAGGAGAATAGTAGATAGTTATAAACAGTTAATTGTGTGCGATCCTTTATCGTATAGAAGAGAGGGACTTATATATTAGTAACAATACAATCAACAACAGACAAACTAACAGACAATAAGCTCTCTGCATGGCACGAGGTGCACTGAGATAACGAATTATCGTCTTCTTGCTCTGACATTTCCACCATTGCATCCATATAAAACCTACTATGATTGCATTTACCACTCTTGGAAATATCTTTACTTAGGTTTTCTTAAACTATGGCTCTGTGGCTTTTTCATGTATCTAAAATCAAAATAAATAAATTCTCTTAATATATGATAAAGGGAAACTAACGTTTATCACTATTACAAACATGAATATACAAATATATCATTTCTTCCATATGAAAGTAAAATGGGACCAAGTGGGTGCGAATATATCAAATTTTTTCTAATCCTAATTTTGATTATTGGATAAATTTGGGAGGTCTTGAGAGGTGAGAAGTGATTATTTTAGTTTTTTGAGATTTTAAAAAGGTTGATTTGTGTAGGTTGCAATCGTATTGTGTGAAAAGCTGGGAGTAACTCTTGAGAGACAATAATCCTATAAATAAGTATTTTTGAAAATACCAAAAACTTGAGAAACGCTGTAATAGGAGTGCTCCAAAGTGACAATGCAATTGAAACAGGGATATTAAAGATTGAGTATTCACAATCATAATCCAAAAAGTGAATAGATATCGTTTGTATTGTTAGTAAACGACGATTTCTCAAATTGGAAGTTTAACCATGCTTAAATTCAATAACGGTTATTTAATTAAAATTAAACAACATTTGGAGCATAAAGTGAAAAGGGGATCAGATTGAAATGAAATTTTGATTTTTCCATTTATTTAAATTCCAATAAAACTTCGTTTATATGGGCTGATTGTTAGTGGTATAAGTGCCATGTTTAGAGTAGCTGTGGGGAGTATTCTCTAATTTCTGTTACTGCCATTAGTGGATAATTATTGCGAAGTATCTTTGTGACATATGAAATATAAATATTGTGTATTAATAATTATAGAATGGTAGGATGAAAGATATGAACTACAAATAGTCTCCAAGTTTTGCATTCAAAATACTAAGATTGCGCCTAAACTAGATTAATAATATTTCGGAAAAATGGAATGAACTCTAAAAATTAAGTGTGCTTAGAGGAGAGAGCATTGATTTGAGTGGTGTATTCAAATGTTGTATGAGAAATTGATTTAATGGTGTCTTAGTGGCTCGGTGTGAGTGTTATTTGACAGAAACTAAGAGAAAGTGAGACATGTTCTTATAACGGTAGTTATTTATGAATGCGGAACCAGTAAAAAACCTATTTATTAGTGGATATTTGATTTTTTATTGTAATATCTATTATATAAGAATCTATTTTTTTGGGGCGTGGATAAGGACAATTTAGTGGATGAACTACTGGCGGGTATGGTTTTTTGGTAGTGGTGATTTTTAGAAGACCACTTATGTCAAATTATTGAAGGTCTCGAGCCCATGATCGCCGACTTTGTTTAAATTTTTGAACTAAAAAAAAGTAAGCATTGGGGTGAGTTAATCCTTATTGAAGATATAAGTTAAGATGAATAATGGAAGAAAAAGAAAAAACATTCATATAAAAAGCTCTCACCCTGATTTGCTGCTCATGAGAAGACTGCACATACTAGTTTTGGTCACTCAACCTTCAAAATTTGCACATATTGACTCAGGATCGATGATGGAACTACCATCAGTATCGTTCTGAACTAAAAAAAGAATCAAATTCTCAACAATAACTGATCTTAAAGTGAAGATATAGCCCGATTAAAATGGCCTATTACATAGTCAAATTTGAGACAATATCGAACACACTTGACACAATTTATTAGTAAGATAAAAACAATATGATAATGCACAAATGGAATTTTCGGGGATATAATACAATTGCATAAAAAGATAGCAACAAAATAGAAAACCAGAGATGGAACAAAATTGTTGTTCTTACTTTGATGCCACGAATATGGTAAAAAAAACTGGAACCCTTTTGCAGCATTGAGCACTGGGGAGAAAGGGAAAAGTTGATCGGCAGATGCCGTCTACAATATATATCACGATTATCTTCGCTTAGCAGAAAGATAGTGTGCTTAGATTGATCTCCTAAGTCAAGTAGCCATCTTAGTTAGACTATGCGAGACATGACGGTAGGTTGGTCTATACTCAATAATCGCCAGTCTTAATGTAAATAAGTAAATCTGTTCTTTAAACCTGAGTTCACAAGTTATGTGATTACATCTGAGTTAAACAATTGAATGGCAAATGGAGGTAAAGTATTAGATATTACAATAAAAAGAGGTGCAATGGAAATAATATTGGCTGCAAATTGAGCGGTCATTTTTCGAAAAAGGTTTATTCTTACAGCTACAAAGTTTCAGATTCTCTTATAACTAACGGTAGAAATTCAATTTTTTTTACTAATCAATAGAAGAGAGAAGAGTCTCAGGACAAAAGAGATGTTTTAGTTGGACATGTTAGTAGATTTTATAGCGAAGATATAGAAGGCCATTACTTAATTTTCAGAATATAGGACAGTAGATGTGAAAGGTAAATTTGAGATCGATTGATTTTAAAATAAGGTGAAAATTCTTGTAGGGACTTAGGGTGAGGCATCGGAAAAAGCAGTACACGACGGAGATCAAGGGAGAGAAATGTAAGAGAAATTGAATACAAGATAATGCTGGGTTGGAGCTATGCGGCTTGCTCCAAACTGAGGGCCGAGCTGTAGTAAAGGAATTGGCTAAGGTTGTACGTTCGTAGAGCTCCTGGATAGTCAATGATATTACAACAGTTAACAATAGTTAGAACAGAATGTAATATCGGCTATATATAAATCTAAAAAACAGAAGAAAAGCTTCAAAAACTCTCATAAGAGGAAGGATAAATATAATAAAAATAAGAAGTAATAGAACTGTAAGAATTAGTAAGAGTCATTTGAACACAAACATGAGAGAGGAGAATCAGGAAGAAAAAATGATAACATGAGAGAGAATGTTTGGGAAGTATGAATAGCCATGGTAGGTGAGGGTGAGGAAAGTTTGATTATGTTTGATCATTGGCAGCGAGATAGTTGAGTTGAATCGTTCGATGTTTAGGGTTTTGGGATGACGCAAAAGTCTAGAGTGACATGGTGCTATATAAAAAGTGTGATCCATTTGAAAGGTATTACTTCTTAAGATGGAGATACCTATTCTAGTAGAGCGATGTAGCGTTTTGTGATGTTTTACATCATCCATTCCCTTTCCCTTGCGGTTTCTTTTTTCTCCTGGGATGGTCTTACGTCTCGTTCTCTCTTATCCCCTTTAGATCGGCGTTGCGAAAACTCATTTGCTAATTCAGCTTGTTGCGTAATTTGGCAACATTGAGAATCAAATAACCGAATTATATGCGCCTGATTACATGTATGCAAAGGCGAAATTTTGAAGAGATATAAAAACACGGAGGTATCTATCTTGTGAGAATCAAGCACTACTGCTGCGGTCATCAAATGAAAATGCCTCAGCTGTAATGGCGAATGTGTAGATTGCTGGTGGAGAAAAAGCTACATATTGTGTGTGCTGTGAGGGAGTAATGTTATGTTTTCGTACTTGTGTTGTGGACATTTGAGATAAAATTGTTGCAACTCAATCTCTCAAATCAATTCGGGGCCGGGTCCTTTGGCGGTGAAGTATAGTAGATTTGAAGACGGTGCAATTTGGTAACTTATAAGTTAATTTCAAAAACATATTGGACGTGGAATGGTGGTTCTAAAATGAAAGAAAGGTTGATTGGGAACCTATCACGTGGAAAAAGACTAAGATGTGTAATTTGATTTGGACCGGTTTTTTGGGATTGTCTTTATTATTTTCAAACAAACACAATTAAGTCTTTTTGTTTTATTAGCAATCTAATATTTTTTTAATTCATTATTTAAAGTCTTTTAAGAAATTAAATCTAGTGATTTGGTATTATATAGTAGAAAGACCTGTGGATTAGATATAGGGGTTAGGACTTTTTTTTAATAATTTTTTTTTGTAGGTTATTAGATTAATTTTGATTTTTTTCATCGAAACAGCAATATTATTGTAGCTTTTCATACTAGTTTTTATATCTTATTTTCACGAGGTCAATAGTATGATGGTTAGATTATCGGAACTATTCTTGTTATAGAGAAGAGTTTTTAGTGGGAATCATTCTTGGAAAGTTTTATAGACTAGTCACTCAAACCAGAAACAAAGCTAATTCTGTACTCACACACTTAAAAAACGGGTACTGTCATAAATGCCACTATCTTAGGTGGTCCGCTTTAGATCGGGAAAGTTTTTTCGGACGCGCACTTGGTAGGTCTGAACTTTTACAGCACGCTAAAATTGTGTAAACCCTGGTTATCTCTTTTAAACTATTATGGACGGGCTGTACGGTTCATTTCCATTTTTCGTTTTAGTGGGCTAAGCACTTTGGGCTTATGTAATCACGGAGTTACTGGAGTTCACCATATATAGTCGCGCTTCTTGGACCCAAAAATGCTTACTGTTATTTGGTTGGAGTGACGTTTCATTAATTGGTTATGGCCTTTGCGCTTTTTCAGTTGTTTTTTTTATTTTGTAGGGGTTAATTTCAAGGACCCACAGCGGTTCCATTATGAATCATTACTAGATAGTCCTCTATTCAACCCGTTACCTCAGGGCTTTCTTTCGTGATTTTCTACACAATGATTAATGGGCTTAATACCAGTATAAATTCCCAAAGTTCGAAGTCTTCCGATATTGGACTTGAATTACGTAATTTCTCTAGATTTTTTGGCCACTATGCTTTGACTTAATGTAATATGTTTTTTTCATAGCGCCACATTTTGAGCCTTGGCTTTGTTAATTCCTTGGTTGGGCGCCCTTGAAGGATTCATAACATGGTGCAGTTTCTCATTCTTCTAAATTTCTTACTTCACTTTTATGTAGTTCTGGGGAACATCACGGAGGAGAGGGTACCAAGACATGGATTTGGTTAGATTTTCAGATACCCTACTTATTTCTGCCTTTTTAATGCTCTCTTCGTCTTTTACAAGAGTACTTTTGGGGCGTATTTACTTTACATCACCCCTAATACAACAAACTATTTTTTCTTTTTTATTGTTTTTGTTTTGCAATTATTATTAGCTTCATTCAACGGACTTAATGTGATTATGTTTTTATACGTCGAATATTTTGATGAAAAAATATGTATCAATATTAATGGTTAGGGTCAAGCTGAGTGTTTTTTCTCGCTCTTTAATAATGGCGAGGTTAAGTGCATTCTGGCATCCACCTTGGGGCGGCCCATTGTGGGACTTACTTAAAGGTAAGCATAGAATTATCTTATGATCACAGGCCTACATTATATGTGATTTCCATATCAGTTTTTTATATTTGTTGCGACCACATTGATCTTATATCACAGCGGGTATAGATTTTTCCCACACTCGGAGCACGTTTTCTGCTATTATCACTAATTAGATTACATTCCTGACTCTGGGACTCCGGCTTAGGGTGATACAACTGAAGCTAAGATTTCTTGGAACTGAGGGCTCATATGGTTTAGCAATACCTCACAACATCAAGAATTTATTTCGGCGTCCTTCTACACCATATTTCACGGTTAGGGTTGGTGTCCTAGTGTGACGCTTGGCTCGCAGTTTGGTATGAGTGACACTGCCATAGGTACTCTCCCTTTGCGTACCTACCTTTACTGACTAATTGGAACGGTCCCTAATTGGGATGGAACCACATGGGGGGGGTCTTTTGTCTCCACGATCTGCTATTTGAGGCAAATGTTTATTCCCGTCACATTTTGTAACAACATGTTTGATCCTCCTGCTATTGTTGACTCCAATTACCTCCAATCATCTATTTTACTTTTTTTTGTCAACTACGGGCTCAATTGCGTATGTTGCATCATCACATCCCACATCATTTTTTTTGTTATGACATCCTCATAAGAATTGTATTCTCCACACTCCTAAGGAAGCGCGGCCAGCCACATCTATCTCAGCAATTTTCCACCCCCCATTGTCCTTCTTCCCGTTTTTCCCGGCGGCGGGAGATTTTGCCCTCCTGTCCCTTCTGTTTTGCTTTTGGGGCACGTAAAGCAATAAAATATCTTAAGCTTCGGAGATTAAGGACCATGTCACCCTATCTCTTGGCTACTTTACTTGCACGAAGGCAAATAGTAGAACAATGTCAAAGCAGTTGGATTTCTTTTAATGAGGTAAGGAAAGGGAATAAGCCAAGATGCATTGCTGAAAACAACAGCACCAAATCGATTTGAGAGTGCCACTTGGAAAATATACACATTGCACACACTTGCACCTCGTATGCATAATACAGGGTTACTAGTGACTCCTATTACCATGGTCAGTCACCGTCACTCGAAAGGGTGCGTGATTGTTGCGGTGGGTGGAGGGTGCGTTTGGGAGTTATCTCTCTTCACTGAGGCACTGAGAAAATAATTATTGTTTCTATTGTGTAGTTGATTCATTTATTGAGATAGAAGATTGGTGATGGTATGTAAGGTGGTGTAGCGCAAAACCCAGTTTGTCATATGTGTTTATAGCTACAATTTATAGTATTTGGTTCACTCGCTTCAACTTCCGAGTCAACCGAAACAGTATTATGTCAATGTATCCAAAGAGCACGGCACATCCACAGTAACTTATTAGTGAACAGATTCAATAGGCTGCATTAGTCTCGGTATTTTCTAAAACTGTTATGACGAAAATAAGAGCTCGATGAGTGGTGGTTCCGATAATTCCCAGAAGTACTATCTGAGCTATGCACAACCCGGTAGTCTTCTTTACTCATCTCTCGGGTTATTCATTATAATAGCTCCCTAGCCCTTGTCACCAAATTGTCTCTCATACTTTTCTGTTTCGCTAGCAGAGACGCAATGTACGATAATTAGTCGAATCCCTACAATAGAATGAGAAGAATACTCCTCCCCATAACGCAAAAATTAAATGTCTAACTCGTTATCGCCCACCTCAACACCAGATTTGTACATTTATTTGTGATGGTCTCCTCCTGGGCTTGCACAGTGATTTCCGTTTGGTTTAAGCAGCAGATCTTCACTACTATTTATTTCTTCTTTTTCTGACTTATGAGCTTTTTGTCTTAAGACCTGTTTTATCTGACTCGCCATAGCAACACCGTCGTTCCGTTGCACCAAGATCGAGCTAGCGATCATCATCCCCTATACAGACATGTCGTCTCGCGCAGCTTCTTTTGTCTACGCTCTGGTCGTTTGGGATATCTCTTCTTACAGTTATAGATTTTCGATGGCGTGTTTTTTCTTTGTATAGTTACAAGTGGTGTCATATTTATTCGCACACATAATGACGAAGGTCACCTATTTTCTCGACTATGTCCTGAATCGTGCTTGTGTTGATTATTAGTTTGAGTTCTTTTCCGCTGCGCTCATTAGCTGCAGGATGCAGGGCTTGCTTAGACTGTGAGGTACAGTATTGTGAATCTGGAAGGATTACGTTAATGCGTGTTAGTCATTATTATTTCTATGCTCTCGGCTTACGTAATCTAATTGTCTGTGAGGTTATTACGTTGACATTGTCAGGTCATTTTCCTCGTATGGTTAAGTTTATTATACTCCATTATGCCATGTGCGTATAATCATGTATGCAGATTATCCTTGTCAATAATCCGTCATCCTTCCTTTTACTGTGCTATGTTCTTTGTTCTCCCAATATCTAAGCATTGTTTTTCCACGAAGAGAACGTCCCTTGTGGGAGCACCTTAAACACCATACCTCATAGAATGAAAGATTCTTATCGCTTCTTCCCAGCCTCTGAATTAGCCAAGAATGGAAGATGATCTGTGCTTTCCTTAGCCATTCGGATCGTGTCTAGACCATCCAGATATCATAAGAAGAGAGATAGAACATATTGCCAACTTTTCGCTATTACGTCCGCGGAGCTATTGGGCTAGATCATCCAATTCTTCTTTATTACTGGGATATTGCTCTCTGTGTTCTGTGTTAGATCTTTTTAGCGGGGACATAGGTTTTAAGGGGATTTTGATCGTTTTTTAGTTTGTTTTTACCCTTTTGTTATTTTTAAGTGTTCTAGGGAGTTTGTGGGTTAGTTGGTCTTTTCGGGTAATCTTCTCTTGAGGGAGGGCCGGCGATGGGAATATTATCGGTTTGGTTTGTTTTCCCTTTCGAAGGAATGGGGTTAAATCTCACGCTTCATTATCATTGGGGTAATCGAGTTTGTTAGCATGTTATTTATTTGGAACCTTTTTTCTTTGCTAACGCATGTTCAATAAAATGTCTTTATTCCTTATCTATTTGACCGTGTTTTATCATTGTTCTTATATTTCGTGTTATTGGCACATATATTCTTGAATTTATAATTTTTATCAAATCTAGTCTTTTCTTGGCTCCGTATCGATAACACTTCTGTGCTAATGACTATATGAGTCAATCTATGTAATTCAAATCCATACCTATATAGGATTCATGCCTACATTGTCGTTCTCTCGAATGGAACACATAGACGATCAAGGCATAGCTAAAGTAAATTACCGGTGATAGGTAGAATCAGTTTTTTCGCACTCTTAGTGGAATAATGCCATTTCGTTTTTTGACTATTACGGTGGTTATTCAATGAATAGGAGAGGACCTGATGAATAGACCACGGATAAACATAGAGCACAGAGTTCAGGCAAGAAGACATCCAGTGTTCACCACGTTAAATGACTTCCACAGTGCGACGGCCCGCTGTTCTGTCACAAATATACAATTATTTAAGTATTGATATAATTAAAATTGTGCTTCACGTGATGATTAGGTATTATTATGCGTTTGCTACAATGAGAGAGATCTCGAAGCAAATTCCGATACAGATCGTCTTATGATTGGACTGGTTACTTCATGTGGTTTTCTGCGTGCAGCAGGTGTTTTAGTATAAGTGCCCTTACTGTGTCTTATGATTGTCGGATATTGCATATACGAATCGAGTGATAGAGTCGAGAGTCTGATAAACTATGAATCTTGGTTAATGAGAGACAGAGCTCTTAGCTTAGAATTGGCATTTTAGTTATGTAATTCTCTGGCTCGCTTTTGTCATTGCCAGGTATGTAAGGTATTTTTGCGTGTCATGCCAGGGTGGTTGGGCGTTGAAGGAACTAACACTAACCTGGCGGGTGTACTGTAAATTGGTGTGTGAACGAATAATGTAAGAAAGCTTTAAGGCTAATGAGGTAGCTCGTGTGGTTTGAGTCCAAGGTTAGCACATCAAACAAATAATTCACGAGTGAGGGCCTAGAATCCTGACCTTTGTATGGCAAAACTCTTATCTCTGAGGTGTCATCTCATGTCAGATTACTTAAGAGTCTTAAATGCTGTTGTGTCTAATGTAGTAGGCTTAGTATTTACGTATTGCGTGGGTGATCACTTATGTATTGCTACTCATCTTAGTCGATTGATCCTTCTCATTTTTCGTTGCACTTTCATCTATTCGGACACCGGACCGAGGGTATAACCCTTATTTGAATTTGGTGGGTATTACTATTAATACACGTTTGAATCTCCAACCCACATCTTGTTTGCATTAAATTGAATTATTTCCTAGATGGCTTAACATAGTAAGCAGTTAAATTAATCGGTATTGTCTTAGATGTGATTAATTTAGTTTCTCAGAGTACCAATTTTTGGTGGGATTATAACGTGTGTGGGGGGTGGTGTACGATTCCTTGTCCCTTGGGTTTTTTATGTTGTTTTGCAGTTGATTTTTTTGTTTTGCCGATTTTCTTTTTTTTGTTTATTATTACCGGTTCAAGCAAGAACACTTGGCCACTGCATATGATGCCAGATGTTAATAGCAGCTTTCTATATGTTTGGCGGATCTAGTTCGAGATCTTCTTCTTAACTCTTGTTTATTTTTTTTGTTTTTTTTCGTTAGTGCAATAGCCGACCTCCGAAGAATTATTGGAGTACAGAAATCTAGGTTTTTTGCTTGTGAGTAGACCTCCAACAGAAAATGCCTCTCGGGATTGAATCCTAATTTTTTTAGACAAGTAAGATTATGTCGATAGGGAAATTTACTATGGGTATTTTTTTGAGATGGTCGGCTGATTAAGCTATCGACTGGATAAATAAGAGCTTGTGTCGTACACACAATTGCTTGAAAGAAAGCGCCCCAAAAAGATTTTCGGCCTTTTGTTTAACACTACAACTCGAAACAGAAACTCCGGGCCTGTTTGGGGACTCAGGTTATTTATCGCTTTGATTATTGTTCGGCTCCGGGTGGCCGAATGGTATGGTTCGGTTTTTTGTCTCAATGATGTAAACAATAATACTCACGGGTATTTTGAGGAGATGGGGTTGAAGCGAAATCGGTTCTTGCGCAGGGGGATACATGGGAATCGATTCGGTGCATTTCCGGGACAAAATAAAAAACCAGAAAGGGATAAAGAAATTGGACAAGAATGCTGTTCTTAGTAAAGATGATAATATATTTCAAAAAACGAGGGGAGAAAAAGCGTATTCCATGTTTCAATCAATGTAGGCCGATGGTTCGAGTGTGAGGAAGGATGAATGTTTCCTAATGGTGGCGTTTATGAGTGTGGTAACTTGCTTTAGAGAGTGTGAAGACTGGTTCGTACTTTTTGGCCCCATTTCACGTCAGGTTAAGATAAGTGTGAACTCGCTAGTGTGTTACGGAGAACAAGACTTTATAATGAATTCCCGGAATGGGTGCTGCGATGATTAAGTGAGTGCAGCACGTGATGCTTTAATGAGAAACATACTACAAAATTAAGTAAAGATTGCACAACATTTGAAACTAGGTGATAAAATTTTGTCTAAAGGTCCCAGTGGAGTAGTGAGTGTAGAGTCTTTTGATAACATAGAGCTTTTTTTTGTTTTACTTATGGGATAATATCCGTCGAGTGTTGATTTTTGTGTGATCAGTGCTTGGAGTTCTTAGCAGATATACTTTACAGTTAACTGGAACACTTAGATGTATAGGTAAAAATAATATGTAAAAATAATACTTATATTGGGTGATTTTGGACTAAATATATGCGTGGACTCTAATTTGTGATATGTAAAAAATAGGGACTGAAAACAGTAAATTGTCCGTTAAGGGAAGGGTATAAGTTTTTAAATTGTTATGTAAAATTATGTTATAATTTTTATGAATAGTTGTGAAGTATGAGGGATGTGAAATATACTAGATGTAAATCCTGTACCTTAAAATGAAAAAACATAAATTCATTGATTAGATTTATTATTTTTTAATGTATCAGTTCAATTCTTAGTATAAATATGAAAATTCGAATTTTGTTTAGATTTTATTGTCGTTTTTATAAAAGAGACCAATTGTTAGAGGGTGAATATTTTTGAGATAATAGCTCTTCAACATGTGTCCGCAATATAAAACTTTCTATTTTCATGTAATGAACTGAATTTTTAACTTAAATTTTAGAAATAATACATAATGACATAATCGTCAAATCACAATTAATGATATGGTATATATAGCGGAGTAAAGATATCTTACATTAATTAAAGTTTATTCATAACTACATGTGCTTAAGGTAAATGATTTATTTACGAAAATTTAAAATATTTTATAGTTTAATTGTGAAAATAAAGTTGCGCCCTGCATTGGATGGGCTGTGACATATTATTAGATTCGATATTACTTCAGGGGTTAAATTTGTAATAATAAATTCTATTGCGTAAATGTTGGATAACTTACCTAAATATCAGTCAGTCTGGATCTTTCGATAATTGATTCATTGTGCAGAATAAATTAGCTAAGTACTCCAAATGGTCTAGATGGGGAATAGAAAATGAGATTGTTTTTCAATATATATTTATGGGAAAAATTCGCATGAAAAATTTTTCGAAATAAACATTTATCTTATATATTATTTATTATAATGGACGGAATCAATTGATAGGAGTATTAGAGTAAATATTTGTGTTAGGAGAGATTTGTTCGATAAAATCTGTAAATTATAATAAGTTGAGGATTGGCTGATTCCTAAAGTCTCAAACATTATGATGACGCATAATAGTTAAAGGATGATCATTTATTCGATGGTTTCAATAAAGTATCAGTCTGAGTCTTCATATAGTGCAGAACATTTTTTATTATTATTTTTTTTTTGTCTTAAAGATATATTTCTGTGAGATAGAAAAAATATATTTCTCACACTATTAGGAAGTCAATCAACTCATATACAATAGGACATGAAATGATTTGGGGTAGCATCTCAGTAAACGAATGAACTTGTCTTTGCCAAAAATGACACGAGTTCATATTTTGTGAAAACGAAACGGAAGTGAGTGAGGACAATGTCGTTGCGTCCTTTAAGGTTCTTTATGAGCTAGATGGCTGGGGTAGTTCAGCTTCAATTGTTGAGATAAGATTATAAGTTTATTAATTGAAAGATGGAGGATTGTCAGGACCGAACTAACTCAAGATTTGAACTTAATTAGACCTCTGATTGATATCTTGTGATTATGTGCTTCCATACACATCACAATAGCAGGTAAAATCTGGTTACAGAATATAATATGATGGCGGGGAGGGTGTGGAATCTTCATCATTAACTTTATTTGCTAATCCATTCCCGCAAAGCCTATACAAGCCCCATTTCTGTTCCTGTCTTAACTCTATCTGAGATCAAAAACGTTAAGAGAAAATTAATTCTTTAGAACAATAAAGAAATTAAATAGTGAAACCTGACATAACTACATGACATGTTACACAATCACATGCCAACATTCCCCCTATTTCTGGAAAATGACTGCCTTCAATTCATCATGGACTGATAGAGTACGCAAATGATGAAGCCTGCTCCCAAATTTGCCTGATGATGAACAATGCCCTGCAGTATCTAGTATAATCCGAATTAAAGTTTGGAAGTAAGATTGATTCGTAAGGATTGTTAACATTGTCCAAACCAGTATGTCAGCGTCATTCATTGAAATCTATTGGATTGTGCTTCTTGAACATGCTTTGCCTCATTACACCTCGTTACATACTAGTTTTACATAAAGGCCTGAAACTCCATAAAAGGATGTGATACTCGGTTGTACGCAATTAGAACCAATCCGTGTATTTAGCAATGCTATAAAAGGAACACATCCTAGAGATTTATTATAATTAGTTTAGCCTTTTGCTGGTGAAATGGGCGGGCCAGCCAAAAAATTTTTTGGGCCAGTGTTGTTACATGGTCACTGGTTTCTTCT
Organism: Morella rubra; assembly: GCA_003952965.2. Taxonomy (NCBI): domain Eukaryota; kingdom Viridiplantae; phylum Streptophyta; class Magnoliopsida; order Fagales; family Myricaceae; genus Morella; species Morella rubra. The sequence continues at coordinate 10,239 of RXIC02000407.1, read as the reverse complement.
CCAGAAAAACTAATGAGTTAACAATCGTACATGTAAAACATACTTTTTCCACGAGAAGATGCGTTCATGCATATCGAGATACCTGGAAAGATGTGAGGATGACAACTTTGTCAAAATAAATAAGGCACTAAAGCGACACAGTGGAGGAATGTAAAAGCATTTTAGGCAACTATAACTACGTTAGTTCGATCATATGATATATATATAGGATTACGAAGAGGGGGATATTATATGAGATAAACTCACTACTTATTAGGTTTTCCATTTCATTTTATTATGCTATACAGGCATTGAGTTATAATAAATGGGTCAGAAGAGTATAATTAGCTAGTTAGGTATATAGTCTTATTAACGGATTGATAAGATTTAAAGTCAATAGAACTTGGTCTTCAGAAAATAGCGTTTAAGATATCTATACTTTTAAGATTCTGATTTTTAATGTTAGACACAAAAGCTTATCAGCTTAAAGATTTTTATCTTTTGATATTATACTGTGTAAGTCTCAATGAAGTGCGTTCAAAAAATCGCCGAACGACAAAAACCATTTAATAAGGCAAGAAACTTAAATTTTATACTAGCTAACATAAGCTGATGAGATAAACTACCTTTCTTGCCAAATAAAGATTTACTTAGGTGCTTAATCATATCAGCTTCTAGGTTCGTTTTATTATCTTTGCAGCCAGAGTGTATTCTATCTATAATACCAGAGCCATTATTTCAATTTTTTGATACATAATCAAAATAATTCTCGAAGTTACCTTGAGATATGCAGAGAAAAAACTGGCATCCAAAGCTACCGCCAAATAAGTTTCCGATCACGAAATTATTCTCCTTTGCAGCCGCTACACGGCGCCGTATGGGTCTGCCGCAACCAAGACATGACCCACCGAAAAGTGAAGTTCTGGACTCGGTGAAGAAAGACACAACCCGTCATTTCCACCATACATCGCATTAACTATCCTAAGTGTAGTCACTTTTGGTTTACAGAATCAGGAGAACAGAACACCCTTTAAATAAAGGCAGTTTCCGAGAGAAGCAGTAAATCACCGATAACATCAGACACTTTTCTGGTGTATCGATGATTACATATAAAAAAGAAATTATTGTCCACTACATTGGACTTGTCGTCCAATGACAAATATGCAAACTTGAGCAGGGGGCTCTGAGTTATAAGTTGCCAATGTTAAAAACTGATATCCTAACACGCTAATAAACGAGTATAACAATAAGAGGAACGTAGTGAAAAAAGTCAGGCCCAAAAATGGTGATACATCGTTAGGACATGATTTTAACAGCCATTTCAAAGTTATCTATGTCTTCAGTGAGTTTGAGCAGAATGTTGGAATTATGGAGAAGCACCCTTAAGTCTAACGTGTTGATTGGAAAGTTCTTTTCCGCATATGATTTGCTTCGCTTAGTTCGTGGAATTCCAAATCTATGATCTATTGAATTTTTGAATGTTCTGAGTATGTTGTCATATAATTTCTAGTGAAAATAAAATCATATGTTTTCTGAAGTTAGTTGAAAAATAGTGAATACACTCTTGGCTGAAAGATTTAATAAACACTAGAGTTATTGAATGTAAAGTAATTTTGAGTTTTCAAAAGTAATATATGTGAGAATGTATAAATACAGCTATATTGCTTTGATGTGAGATTTACGGTAGTCCGCTTATCTTACCTGTGCAATTTTGTATTGAGATTTGAGTCTTGATGAGGAAGTATACCCTGCATGATTATCCAGAACTTTAGATGTAGATTCTTGTTCAATAAGATTAAGTCTACAACTTCTACTAATCTGGGGTATTTTACGTATATGGTTTTGCAAGGAAAGGACTTGGCGAGAAGCCATATCTTCCTTAGAAAATTCTAGGTAGCCTAGTTAGATATGCTCTCAAAATTCTTAATTATCATATCTAGAAGTGAACTCAACAATCAAAAATGGCGCCTGCATTGGGAATTCGTATCAAAGTGTGGAATCTATGGATTGTGTATAAAATCCTGGTAATGAGAGTATTTACCTCGGATGGATGGAAGGTAAGGTTAAATAATGGATTTGTCAAAATGCTAAGTTTTAATTTTATTAACTCCTATGTGTGAGTTTAATGCATTTATGTATATTTATTTTTGAGAAATAAGTTTGACTCGATTTCCAATATCATTCTGCTTCCAGGTTTGGCTCAGGTCACATTCAAATCGTATAGGGCATTCCTTCTTCTGTGAGAAAAGTGCAGTTCGTTATCTTAGTCGATCTTAACGAGCTAATTCTTCTCTTTCTAGGAGTTTTTAGTAATGTGACTATGAATAAAAAAAAAGTAGTAATGATCATATTCTAATTAACACTGCCATATTTGTGATTAAAATTGTGGGTTCCCACGAAGCACTAACTTGATTCTGACAAAAGCAAGTAAAAGAAACCTTAGTCACGATAAATGAAATTAACTTATAAGATATACAAACAAATGGTCTACTAGGAATGTTGATAAGTTGATCTTTCATGTATAAGCAGGGTGAGCTAAATAGTAACAGTGTGAGATGATGATCATTATCTATATAGGGCAAATGCGGTATCAGAAATCATGAAGGTAATCACACAGAGAGACTGTACATTTTTATGGGGGAGGTTGTGTAAGGGCTGTAGAAGATAGTATAGTGTAACAATGAGTTGTGAATGATCGAGGCATAAAAGCTAAGCTATTTACAAAGAAAAGACGATAGAAGCCAGAAGGATTTCATAGAGTAAAAGATTTTAGAAGCAATTAGTACTGGGCAGTATGCTTTTGCAGTTAATCAGTCCAGTATATTTACGAAGAACATAAAAATAACTAATATATAACTGTCAATCTAATATGAAATGCTAAGAAATTCTCGGTTGATAAATGGAGACATGGTGTTGTGTAGTGCATGATTTGTGTTTATGAACAAGTTTGGGAGGCAGCTCGGTAGTTTATGAGGCGTATAACTAGGATACTTGATGGCTAGAGTTAGATTGGGAGAATAGAGAATAAGGAGATTTTGGCGAGAGATATAGAGATCGTCTGGTGGCAGTGTTGACAGATTGACAGTGGGTCTAGGTATAGTTATTGTCGGTTCACAGTTAATGTTCTTTTATTCTGGTTCTAAAGTATTGAGAGTTTCTGAATATTTCTTATTTTTGAAGATAATGTGTTATTGATCGTTAAGATTTAAGGGATGGTTAAAGACATAGCGTGTACAGAAAGACAATGTGTTGCTAAGTTGGAATTAGGGATGCCCCAAAGTAGTTATAATGACAGATTCACTACCCGCGGTACCATCCAATATGTTCTTAATTGCTTCAAATGCTTGATGGAATTTACTAATTATGAAAGAGAGAATAAGAATCATATAATGATATGATAACATAAAGTTTTTTTAAGAGCGTTTGAGATGAGGAAGAGTTAAGCCTCGGATAGTTCGAATGCGCTGATGATAATAATTGACTTATAAGGGTGTGAGCTAACTACTAGAATGAAACTGTAAAGAGTGCTAAGACATGTAAATGTGTGGTACAACATGTACTCGATGATATTAGAGGAGAGGAGAAAGATGTTAAGTGGTACTAGATTAAAAGAGAACATATGTGACATGAGAGTTTAATATCGGTGTGCATATGAAACTAAGAAATTTCTTATTTATACAGCTTTAAATTGATATTGTATTGCATTGCACAGAAATCAAATGGAAAAGAATAAAAATTTTCTAATATTAATAAACGTTTGCAATATTATATAGTGTAGCATATAACTAAGTGAGAATAATTTTGTTGCTATATATAGAGCAAAGATTGTAAAAATGGTTTACTTGTTGTTTTGACAGGCTTATGGGTCATATTTTACATTATTTGAGATGCAGGGTCAAATCTCGAAGAGAATATATTTGATAGTCAATGAGAATGTATTTGAAACTTGCACTAGAATAATCATTGCAAATCATAGGTAATATAATTTAGTAATTTAGGTCACAATGATAAAACACAAAAATATAGATCAATTTTTTAAACTGTAATCATTCCTGCAAATTTTTCTTAAAAAATAATCTGAGAAAATCTTGCAGTGTACAGTACTACTCACTTAACATATTTGGAGGCACATGTGGTCAGCAAAACCAACTTTTTGTAACAATAATTGATTGTTTCAGCCAATTTTCATTCTGAGAGGCGATTGATTTTAAGTAGTTATATGATGCAGTCTTAAAATTTGTAACCGAAATTTGTCTCATATTTGAAACCTCATGAAGTAATTCAGTAAACCTTAAAATTGAGGATGACAAAATTGTATTTTGGTGTTCTAATAATAATCATAAGGTGTAAAAGTAATAAATTGCTGTAAATAAAATACCCGTGAAAAGTAATTGTTTGTAAAATTTTCGCAAACTTTATATTAAAGTAAGACGAGCAAATGTGTATAATTTACACACTATCAAAATGTTGAGAAATATGAACGGAATATATCCACATGATGAGGAGTAGAATATGCTAAAAAAAAAAGATTGAGCTTACAAACATAATAAAGATAAAAAGATATATTCATTATATTCTCATAACACTTAATACGAATCGATAGATAGAGAATATAAATAAAAATTAAAATGTATTAATAACTCATAAGCAACACTATAAAATAATAATATTTAATAAATTTATATTTTGAAGTAAATTTATGTCATTGGTTATCCGTGGTACATTGTATAATATTTATTTCCAATGCTACATTACTTTAAATGATAGAATAAAAATTAAACATATGTTCTTTGAGATAATTATACACGTCCTTTAGTAATGGGGTTCGATGAGTGCACAAGGTAGATTATCATATATAAAGGAGCAAAAATCCAATAGTCCCTTAAAGATAACAAAATTAGGATGGTTAATTTTGTATGTCTTTCTTAAAAAATTAAAGATTTAGGTTGTGATCGGTTTGCAATTTGTAAATTAATTGCAAAGAACGATAAGGCTGTGTCAAAAACGCGTAGAAAACAATAAAAGAGGTGGCACTGTGAAAACCCAGATCTAATATCGAATACGATGATTTTATTTTTATCGCCATAAATGTCTCTAGTATTTCTGGCAGTGGCGCTAATTTTATCTTTTCGTCTGATGTGTTGAGGACTAATGATGGTTTAGTAATTAAAGCACGAGAAACACACACCATTATTCTGGCGACAACATAATAAATTAGTTCTCGCAAGATCGAGTCATCTAGTATTTTACGATCTCTTTACTAGCGTCAGATTGAAGTTCTCTCCTCTACAAATGCCGTACATAACAATTATGATAATTAAGGGGGGGATTTTATTCTCATATGGTGCTTAATCCATGACAGATCCTGTAGTGATTATTGTTAATGAAGGAGTTATTTCCGTATTTGTTTCTTTACGTGAGAGTTTTTAATCCTGAGAGTATCCATTCCTTTGTTTGTATTTTGTTAGATGCCATCCTATCATAGTATTTGTTATTTGTTTACCGAAAGCACCGAGGATATGCAAGGTCACGTCGTAGCCACGTGAGTGAACATCTTTACATACACTAAGTACGATATTCTCGCTATTGTCAAATACAGCGTCTTCCTTACGAACTGTCTTCTTTCTGGATAAAATTAAACATTAAGAATCAGTGTTGTAAACAGGGTTTTGTGTTTACCAATCAGAGTTTGAGAAAATAAATGAGAAAAGGTTAAAATGTGGATTACATCTGAATAGCTTATTATTGAGCAAACATGTCTAACGTATTACTGAGATTTTAGATTAGTTTAAGTAAGTTGGCGTAATTTTCAAACTCCGAAGGTTGAGTGTAATTGAAAACGAGGAAAAATTTGGATTGATAATAACCATGTTAGTTTGGCTTTAGGCTGAGATTAGCCTGTGAAAACAATAATTTAGTTTTACGTGGACAATTAGCCTGTGGGGAATCATCTTGTCGAATATCAGAATTGTGAAAAAATTGCTAATAGGTTTTTGGGAATGGGTGTGTGTTTCACTCTGGGATTATTAATATGCCAGAGTTATGTTTTGGCAGATTTTGGAATATTGTGTACGGGTTTGAGGAAAAGTTTTACACAGTTAGAATAATCTGAGATCTATTTCGGAATCTGTTTATTGTAGCAATGGTGAAGTGTAATTGAAAAATGTACATAAGAACACGCCATGACAAAATTAAATGAGACATGTAAAAGTTGAGATCTTTATGTGGAATTTAAAATACGATTTGATGAATAAATTTAATGTACATAAATAATATAGTTTTCTTATCTGTTGTCAATTATCTCTTCTGATCTTTTAAATAAAGTGTATATAGTAAGTCCTATTTTGTTATTTATATTGTTATGGTGAGATGAAATAGGGCTAGAATCTGTAAAATTGTCATGGAAAGAATATAGAGATATTAGTACATAGTGAAAAAAGGTTTGCGCTTCTTGATAGAGTATTGTGGTATTTTGTGTGATTGAATAGATGCGTAAAAATGCAGAAATTTTTTTGGTGTACTTTGGAATTGGGAGTGAGAAATTCAAATCTGTCCCATAAATTGAGTCGTTTTATTTACAAAAGGTCAAGAAAGACAGGCTAAATAACTTTAGCTTATAGGTTTATTATAAATTTTCATTAAAATTTGGGGTATTATGTAACTTCTACATTTGACTCTAATTGAAAATCATATATATAAAAATACATTCAACAATTATCCAAAGCTAAAAATGAATTTGTCGTAAGTTTATGCAGAATTAAATATATATAAAATTGTAAAGAACGTATTTGTAGCCTTCATGTGTTTATGTATGAAACGTGTGATCAAGAAGACAATTCACTTGCGATAAAGATAGTTTAGTGTTTCTGGTGATTTTATAAAACGTACGGTGGAAATTCATTGGATGACACCAGGGTGATTTTGTGCCATTTATGTGAAATACAGATTTATGGAGAGATAAATTGAGAAACGATTGTAGAGATATGTCTTTAGAAACTATTTAATTATGTGATACTATTGCTATTTGTCAAGTTATAGGGACTAATAATTATGTGATTCGCATTTGTAATACTCTTATAATTATATATGATATATTACTTTTTGTTATTTATAGTTTTTCTTTATGCATGCAATTGTAATATATGCAAATCAAACTGAACGAGTAGGATGCTACTAGATTGTGGATAATTGTAACGGTAATTTTATTGCAGCAAGAGTGTCTATTGCTTAGTTTGGTGAATGAGTAGTTGGTACATGTTGGATAGTCGTTTTGAGTTAGGTGGTAAAAAGCAATTAGGGCCTGAGAAAGGTGAGGTAAATTCATGTCATTTGTACAATAAACTTGTGGTCATGTACCACAGTTAACACTTATGTATTTGTTAGTTCAATTGAGTGTTATATCTACAACGACAGATCGCATTTTGGCTTTAGAGGTTGATAGTGAAAAAGTAGTCTAAGTTGGATCTATGTTCATTGGATGGTTCAAAGATTGTATGGCCCTATGAGCTATAAGAATGTATAGAGAAAATCCCGATTTGAAATTATTTAGTAGTTGCTATTGTAGAATAATACTTTTAAGGTCTAGTTCATATTGCACATTTTGGATGTATTTGAGGTTTTTTTCTATAAAGAATCATGTGATTATGTTGCTTAATCACATGAAGTTAAAGTTATACAATTTACTCAAGTTAATTGAAGCAACTCGTTCAGGTAGAGAATACGGGCGTTATGGGTTATAAGTAAACTTATTTCTATAGACGAATAATCATACTGTATTCTTGGTATAGTGATGGTCTTCTAATCTCTAGTTTTGTAAATGTTCTGATTATAATTGAACTGGTAATTTAATATACAGAGTTATTAATCTCAGCGTGTACCATCATTACATATATCATAATATTCAATATATTGGCTCTGACAAAGGATGTTATTAGGCTTCATTTGTGGCTATGTATATAAACGTTTACCTGTTAGAGACTTCTGTGTTTATTTCTGGTTTTAGACCATTGGAACTCTGTCTATAAATTAGTATTGTGTCATAACAGGATTGTATTGAATGGGGTATGAATTTTGTATATAAAATGTTTAGTTATTAATTCATATAGTGGATCTTCGAGATAATTATATGGATTCCTTATTGAAATTAATTAGATATAGAGAGAGTATATGCGACATAGGGTGGTATAGATGACAAAGAGATAACAAGGTCTATTGGCGCTAGGTCTTTTACTACACATTAGATCGAAAATTGATTTGTCTCAATGGAACACTGATCTAGCATGCAAGTTCCTGGAATGGAGAGTGAAATGTTGAACGCAGTAGTATGTGTTATATACTTGTCTAGTTTTTTGTATCATCGTAAATTGTAGGAGGTTGTTCATAGTTGAACAAAAAATTGTGGTGATCAAGCTGTGAGACTTGGGTTATAGAAATCTTTGGGGTATGAATTTTTATAAGATACTAGTACTTTATCGAATATATGCTAAAATTCAGATCAATTTTGCTTACCATAAATAGCTGACGGAAGTACATGTGGTTCTACCGGTGTGGTGCGAAAAGTAAGCAGCAATTGGACGTAACAACTAGGTAGCTTCAAAAGAGAAAAAAGGAGGGAAGGTAAAAAGTAATTAAGGAAGTGTTGAAATATATTACTATATTGTTTACTCTCTTTTGGTGTTTTAAAATATGTTACTAAGCTATATGGAGGTTGTAGGTTTTACATTGTTTTTCCTCTCTTATACAAGCATGTTGTAGTAGCGTCTTATCTTGTTTACTAGGATTTGTTCTGTTGGAATATCATAAGATATTTGCTATAGTTCTTTAGTAATTGTATAGTACTGTGAGGAGATGGTGAGGCTGTTTTTTGCAACTTAAAAAAGGTTGTGCAGCAGTTCACAATTACATATGGAGAGAAAGTGAAAGTAAAATTTTGCAGATTATAATTAGAGATGGAAATTCAGAGATACCATAGGTATAGTAAATAGTGAATTTGAAATTTTCTATTTCTTATAAAAAAGATGTTTTGAATTAAATGAATACTTTGTGTTGGGGCTTAGTTAAGTTATTTGTCGTTGCCGTTTCAGCTCGTTAGTGCGTTTTTATATTGTGATTCTAGCCTCAGTTAATCATAACAAAAGGTGGGTGTAAAACTATAATTCCTCTGTATATTACATTGTGTGTATATCTTTTCTAATCAATAAAAAATTTGGATTATTAAATTCAGGAAAATAGTTAAATAATTCCATAATTAATATTGGCTGATAGTAAGTTATGAATATTGGCTGAGAATTTTATAGATAGAGATTGCTTTGATCTATCCTAAAGTTTCGGGGATATAACAGCACTTAAAAACTCAATAGAAAAGGTGTAGTGTGAGTAGAGATAGCACTTAGTAAATGTAAATTAAAATTTAGAATAAGATATACAATAGCGAAATATTATAGAAGTTGAATGTGGAGGTAGGTGGCAACTTTGATGGTGGAGGAGCAGGCAACTAAGGAAAAATGCCCTAGAGATAATTAATGTAGCAATGCTAGACAATGTGTGGGCCAAACAGCATCAGCGAGCAAACTCTTGGCTGGATGTTAGTCGATCGTTGAGAGGTGCAAAGGCAAACCAAAGCAGTGGGTAAAGAGGGCCATGAATAAATTAATGTGCTAAAGGAGGTTTAGAGGAGTGAGATCAGGCTACCAAATCCAGTCAAGCCATCCAGTCGTTCAGCTTGTAATGGAGAAAGTGTGTCTGATGAATTTGTTCATGCGAATTGATGCTCCCATCGGAGTTCCTTCATAGTTAACGAGATTAAACATTTATGTGTACATTGATAGAAAGTCCAAAGAGGTACGGTAGGAATTCTATTATATAGACGTAAGGTTACAAAATAGAAAACAGATAATAGGAGGGGTGATGCTAAGGGAGGGTAAAACTTCTCCCGCGACACGTGAAAATAAGATGTGGGAGAGAAAAGGGTAATTAGGTGAGATGAAATGGAGTGTAGAAGAATTTCTAGAATAGGTGGTGACATGCCTTTACACTCTAGGATTCTATGAGTAGTAAACAAACTAGTTATTATAGTAGTGTATTTATTGTCAGTTGTATACTTAAATATTGATAGAGGTAATATTGTTAGATATAAGTGTTTACTTATACTAGAGCTGATTCTATTGAAATTTTGCCCATTCAAAAAAAAATATAAATATAGGATGTATTTATGGGTACTCAACATGCAATGGATGATCAATACATGTTTACAAAATTGAC
>RXIC02000405.1:0-89280 GCA_003952965.2 Morella rubra | reverse complement strand
GTGCGAAACTACTTCATTTGGAACAGGAGGGAGATTTGTAAACCTGTTTTACAGCTGATGTCGGGAACTGAAGCCATAGCTTGCATTTTGTAGACTCTCACGATTCCTCAAGAAGGAAATTAGCTGAAGTTTCTGGGACAAATTGCATGTCAGAAGATAATGGCATGGCAATTGTTGTATCATCCAGCCATATGGATGATGATGATCGGCCTCTGTCAACATGGTTTGGTGGAATGCTCCATTGTCCAACGAGTGTCAAAGAGTCAAGTAAGCTAGTTTGACATACAAATCCGTCCCTTGTCGTAGTATTTTGTTCTGAATGTATTCATTTTCTTGATAGGGCTATCACCTGGTAGTACGGTAGTTGAGTGCAATGAAGCAAGTGAAGGACAAGTTGACATTATGCAGCAAGTTCCTGCGGCTGATGACACAGGTGGCTGTGTTTTGAATGAGAATAGAAGCTTGCCATTTGTGAAGAGTTCACTGCTCTGGAAGACCCTTGAATCTATGGAAATATTCAGAATGATGCCACAAGATCCACATTTTCATCCTCTGGGTATATGTAAAGAAGAATACCGTGAGGGATTGGCTATTGGTAATATGGTAACTTTTGCTAGTTTGACTGAGAAAATATCCAAGTTGCATTTAGATCAGTCCAGAAGCATTCTTTGTGGATATTTGGAGAGTCTTGTTGACTTGGAAAAGCACGGGTTTGATGTTACATTTTTACGAGGTCGTATGAACAAATTGCTGTCCATTAAAGATAGGCAAGAGCAGATTCTGAATGAGTCAAAAGATGCTGAGTGCAAGATATTTAAGTATCATCGTGAGAAAACAGAAATGGCTGACAAGATGGTCAATATAACTAAGCAGATAGCTGAGTTAGAGGGAAAACGTGCATTAATCAACTCAGAAATGGAGAGGAAAAAGGTTGAAAGTTCCAGGTTGCAGATGCGTGTGGATGCAATCAAGGAAGACATTCAGAGTGCCCAGCTTGATTTTGAGAAGGTAGCCGCTGCCCCTTGGAAATTGGGATAATATCCTCTGAACTCTATTTGCTTCCACCCTTCCCGGCACCCGCCTTTGGCATTTTCTTATTTTTTGGGTAATTCCGCAAATGTGTATGATCCCTTGAGGTGCCGTGACTGACTTCGGGAAGTTGTTAATTTAGGACATTAGGTCAGTGTCGATGGATGTTAAGTAAGTATTTGTTTTACATGGGATCTATGTTGAGGTTCTCTTTACTTCTACAAGTAGTATTAAGTTGTCATATAATTACTTGCCCAAAAAAAGAAACGTTGTCATATAATTGATGGAAGATTGGTGTCTGATGGCAATTTGCCATCTAGCAGTGAAGAGAGAACTTCCAGCTTTTTGTAAAGCCGCTCCTCTTGGAGCCCTTTGAGATTCTCTCTCTCCCTCGCCCTTGGCGACTTTTTCTTTCCCCTAATCTCTCCTCTACCCCCTCCCTCCTTTATCCCCAATCTCAGAACAGCCTAGGCCTCCATATCGCCTCCCCTTCCTCCCAACTTTTTTTCTTTGTAGCCCCTACTTTCATCTCATCTCCGCCCTACTTTTCCTTTTCTACTCTAAGCAGTGCCCCACCCTAAATCTCGTATCTCTTCTCCCGGCATTTTTACACCATCATCCTCCCGCACTAGCATCCTATTCAGCCTCTCCAACCCCCTCTCCATTTTCTACCGAACTTTCCATCACTCCATTTACAATGTCTTCTCCTAATTCCTCTACTGCCCCTCCCCCTGAAGTGATATCCCTTGAACTCAACCTGGAGGTATTATCATTCTCTAACCATTCATCGAACACCTCTTCTGCAACCCATTCCTTGGATAACTTTGACCTCTCGGGATGGGCTATACCAATTCGACACAATTTCGGCATGGTGGATTTGGGGTGCACAGGCAATGCTTTTATTTGGTGTAATGGTAGAACAAGTAGGGGCCGCATTTTGGAGCCCCTTGACAAAAGCTTTGCGAATTCTGATTAGACCTCCCTCTTTCCCCGGGCACTGATCAAGCACTTGACTCGCATGACGTCTGACCATTCACTTCTGCTTCTTCACACTATAGGCTGCATGATGGCGAGGCCCAATCTTCTGGTTCGAACAGTTCTAGTTAAGAGAGCCTGATTGTTTCAATGTTATCAACTCAGCTTGGAATTCTTTTAAGACTGGGTTCGCCTGCCTTTCAACTTGCTTAGAAACTTATCGTTACCAAACAGGCGCTTAACACGTTGGAGCAGGGAGACTGTTGGCCTCATTCAGGGGCGCATTCATACTCTGCAAACCAAATTGGACCATATCAAACAGCTAGCTCCCTGCAAATGCTCTCACATAAGCTTTCCCTGTTGTGTTTTGGGATTTGTACAACATGCATGAAGCCTGAAGGTCATTCCTTTCTTCCTTTACTCCAGTGTTGTACTCTTGGATCATGAATGACCTCATACTATATTGTCCACATTGTTATACATGTTTGGCTCCAGGGAACTGATTATGGAAGTTCTTTTACTTACTTATCTGAAGATAGTTTTCATCCGGTCCTTTCTATTCTTTAAGTGCACTACATAAAACACGAGAGCAGGACTTGTTCAACCCTTCAAGTTCTCAGGCCCAATTCGCAAGTTGGATCAGCTTCATATATATCTAACCACCCAAAGCCATCTGTATCTCAAAATAGAAAAGGAGGCACTGGAGTGGAGGAAAAGGTTCAGAAATTGAGTCATTGGTGATTATGAGACTCAGCCTCCCTTCATCCTCTTATAAGATCAGGAACAACTGGTTGTAAACTGGGGAATATATTTACCGACTCAACTGCTGAAATGATCTGTGGTGACGAGTTTGTGAACTTGCCCAGCCTCCGAGTTTCGTGTCGGGTCTTAACTGTGGTCTGTGGAGCTTGTCCTCTTTCTGTACATATTATTATTTTTCTAAGCAAAAGAAAACACCCCCCACCAATACAACTTTAAGGGGGCTTATAAAACCAGTCACAATTCAAAATAACAGGCGGAATATCAGCATTCTCTACATTATCCACATGATGACTCCGAACCGCCCATTTAACAATTTTGTGAGCAAGACGATTCTGGTTCCTAGAAATCCAAGACAGCTTCCAATTGGGGTAAAGAGACAAAAAATCATGGCAAGCCCGACAATCTGCAACTAGATATCCCTCCATATCCTTGCCAATTGCCATTATGTGTGATCGCTGTGTATGCATTCAATGAATCACCCTTCAGTTCAACTGATTGCCAAGTGCCTTCATCAGCCACGATGCACGCCATAAGGGCAGCCTTCCATAATGGCTGTGAAACAGAGATAGAAGCAGTCCTCACTTGGAGGATCTCACCTTCATGATTTCTACAAACAGCTGCAATGACCTTTTCTTCATATTCGAAATATACTTGGGGTCTTTTTCGGGAAGAAAAAATGATAAGTTATTATTTTTATAAATATAAATAAATTAAGATAGAGTCCGTCCTATCTCCAGATCTTCATTTCAATATATCCGCCAAAAAACCTTTTCCAACCCCGTGGATGGGGTTGGAAGCATTTTGGCAACCCATTTCTGGTGCAATGCACATGATCCCACCCTTGTACTTGCCTAACCCACACAGCAAGCGTCGGTAGTGACATTCAAACCTGAATCAGAAATAAAGTATGAGATGCTACGGGTAGATCAGCAACGAAAGAGAGAAAAAAAAGATTATATATCTTACCATAACGTGCAGCAGCCATTGCTTCGCCTAGAAGAGGGTCCATAGCCCGAACTTGCTCCATGTACACCGTTCATTAATACTATTCACTCACTTACCCAAAAAATAAAAACAGACGGTTAAGTTTGGTAGCACCGGATAAGAATGGAGTGAAACTAGTTCCTTTCCTGCGTAATATGACCACAAGATTTCTGTGATCGACAAGCAGATTGCAGATTTAAGTGGCACTGACATGGATAGATATATGCAACAACACCATTAACTCAAAATGTACGACCACGTATCTTTCAGGGGCAACAGGAAGCTTTATATATTGAGTACGAGTACACCTACCTGTTGGTTGGACATTATTTCAGTATGTTTCATGACTTGGGCACTGCAGGATCTTCTCTGGATCTTACAACGAAACCGTTTTAAGCTTTGCACCAGACTTATCTTGGCTTCAAAAGTTGGAAAAAAAACTTAGGAATTGCAGGACTAATTGAGGGCTTATTTTAAAGACTGGAAAGTCTATATAGGCCTCACAGTCAAACAAGTCTTCCTTGTTTAGTATATTCGTCACATGATGTGCTAACGATATTATCATTGATCGCAAAAACTTAATTTACTTCCGGGAAGACAAATTATTAGATGACTTAATCACTAACGTTATTGTAACAACGTACGGGGGCGCTGAAGTTCAGAGGCAACTAGCTAGGAGGATATTGATCCATACGTGAGCAATCAATGAGTTAGCTAGGCATACAAAAAACAAGGCAAACTGGTCCTACCTTCCTTCTGTACTCCAGTTGGGTTGTCGAAAGAAAAGATAAACCCAAGATAAATGCAGTGCATAATTAAAGAATAATATAGAGAGAGGACAGCAATAGTGAGGACTAGAGATAAAAATATAAGCTAGGAAACTTACGTATACTGTAAAAATATTTTATGACTATATTTTGTGTTATGAGTTTATACAAAATATAAATTAAACGTCTTTATTTGTAGAGACAATATAAAGCATGATATAAAAAATATATTCATATATTTAAACTTGAATACGTGAGATCTGGACAATAGGTCACATAAAATAAAAAATATCTAATATCATATCAAATCTTATAGATTAATTATAATATTATCTCTAACATTCATATATCATAGTTATTTAGATATCAGTGGAGACTGATCTATAGTAGCTAACAAAACTAGCTAGCTACTTGCATTAGAGCTGGTTGGAGCTGGAGCTCTACTACGTAGTACGTACGTACTTCGTTTGGTGGTCCTGAAATATAACAAACTACGTACCTTAATTAGTTGGAAGGAAACATCACACATACCCACTGACATAAATGCAGCTTCCTTCTGGAGGACCACACAATAAATGAGAATTATAGGCCCTAATATATATAGTTATATTGTAGAAAAAAATTCTGGAATTTCCAATGTTGCACTGAGAGAATTTTCCTTTTATCTTTGGTTTGGCTTGGTTTGACTTGATCTGATCTGATTTACATATATCCAACACGCCTGTCGTGATCATTTGAGACTTAAAGAGAGCGTTTGTTTCCTAACAATTCGGCAACTCAACATTTTGACCCTTATTAAAAAATTATAAAATAATATTTTTTTCTCCATCAAATAATTATTTTTCATTATAATATTCACTCAAATCTTCTCTCTCTTCACTTTTTCACCAATTCCCACGACTCACTTTTCCACCAACCCCAATATCCTAAAATTTCCACAAACAAACACCACAAAAGTTGCCTGAGAAAATTACTGTACATTTCCCCTTGCTAGGGCTTGGCCTCTCTGCCTCTCTCTAGATACCGAACTGGGACGTTACCAATTAGTGCCCGGAAGGAGTTCCAGCAGTTGTTTTCTGTATCTAAGCTAATTACAGAAAATCAAACTTGTCAAGGAGAAAAAAAAATGTGCAGTGCAGATTTTTTATTTTTTATTTTAGTAAAATGTGCGCGCGGCGCCGTTAATGCAGCATTATAAGCTTCCCTGGCGGCCTCGCCTGTAGTTGTCTGGATTCGACAAAACATGAAGGTCATTTTGTAATTTCAGTTTTGACTCTAGAATTTATCCTTTGGGTTAAGTTAATATTATAATAAATCATTTTTCATTTTTTATATTTTATACTTGTTATATAAAAAATATAAAAAAGTTAATATAAACACAATTCAGGTCATAAAAAATATTTCCAAATTTTTTTTTGGTTTAAAAATAACTTAACACTTGTTTATATCAGTTAATAATATTTGTCATTTATAATTATTGATTTATGTGAAATGGAGATTGTATGGTCATATTTGATCTTAAAAACCTTTTTTTTTTAATT
The DNA here is from genome assembly GCA_003952965.2 of Morella rubra. NCBI lineage: Eukaryota > Viridiplantae > Streptophyta > Magnoliopsida > Fagales > Myricaceae > Morella > Morella rubra. Next base: position 83,222 of record RXIC02000405.1, on the reverse strand, counting down.
TTAAAATCCAAACATGATTTTTTCACACAAAAAATATTTTAATCTTCAATAAAATTTTATATCTAATTAATGATTTCAATTTCTATGAAAAACGATACAAAAATTAATTAATTTTTTTTACAAAAACCCATTAAAAAACTACTCTTGAAAAAATATTTATTAAAACGTACTTTTTTACTCTCATATTCTCTAATAGAATAAATTTGAAAAAAAAATTCTTTCTAAACATCATTTTTTATCCCACCGTTTTCACAAATACCTAAAAAAATATATTTCAAAATTTTTTATTAATCATTAGATAAAAAAACGTTTTCAAAACCAAATCAAAATATAGTCTGTAAATCCGGTGATTACTCTAGACTCCTTTATATATTATAACAAAAAGACAAGGGGAGGAATAGGAGACTTGGGAATAGGAAAAGAGATATTATTTTAAGGCGGTGGTCCACAAATTGATTCATGACCTGATTTCTTCAGGCCGGGGGAGGGGGGTTGGGGAGACGTGCAATTAAATAATTAATAAATAAACAGATGCCGTACTCGGACTTCAATTACTTCTCTCACTAGTTTTGAAGGAATTTACAATTCTTCCACGAGTCCGAGACCATGGCTTCAAAAAGTCAGCTGACCAAAAGTTCCAACCGCTGGTGTCGTACTTTCGCGGTTGCCATAGCCGTTGTGAGGTTTTGACTCTTCGTTTTCACGGCGATCTTTACTGTCTCTATAATGGTCTGATAAATGGCCAGTTCAATAATCCTGCAAGAATGACCAGCGAACTTGTCAAAGACTTAATAGCAGCATTAGTTTTTGAGGTGCTAGTCTTCAACAAACACTGGCCTAATTTATGATGACTGGTTGAATCTCGTATTGCTCATTTATGATGACTGGTTGATCCTCCTATTGCACCTTTCATTAGAACAAAAAACAAAAAAAAAAAAAGGGCTGTGCTACAGTGCATCTCTGACCAAACTCAATGTCGTATGGTAGAATTTGAAAGATCGTCTCTGAATTTTAGTAGGAAAATAATATATAAACGGGTATTTTTTTGCACAAACATTTTCAACCGGGAATGTCATAAATCAGAAGACTCATGAAGCATGGAAGCGCGGTTCGCTCGACTAACTCGTAACAACCTTTGCCTTCTCTTTTTTCCCAGTAAAACCAACTTCCTCTCCCTATATAAATATCCCCTCCACCATCGCCTGCTTCAGTTCCACACTCCGCAGCAACTCTGCAAGCTCGTGTAAGCTCCCTCGCTCGCTCGATCGCTTGGTCTCCCTCTGTAAGCTCCCACCTTCGCTCTATCGATCGCTTTTTTGAGTATGCGTGCAAATATATGATTTCAAGTACGTAAACAAGGCTGATTTCTAGTAGCTCGTGATGTCTGCATAAAAATGGGTTTATGGTGGTTTTGTGAATTAAGTCCTCTGTTTTATGAAATTGTGTTCTTGAGGATTAATGGTTTAGTTTGTGCCAACCCTTTCCCATGGCTAGCGAGATAGCGTCAAATGTTTTATTAAGTTGGATATGTAGGCGTTGTTAGGATAATTTTTTGTTCGCTTACGGAGTTCACTTTTCTTTCCGTCTGTTCACTTTTCTGTGGGCTTTAGCATGTGGTTTTAATTTTACTGTTTTAATTATTAAGTCTTTCCGACTCATATTCATTGTGAGTTAGCTTGGGTTTGAACTTCGGTTACCATATTGCCCGTGTAAGGTAAAAGTGTTTTATCAACCTGTTTTGTTTGTCTGTTTTCCTTTTCTTTTTCTTTTTCTTTTTTTTTCTTTTTTCATTACGGCCGCCTACGCGGAAATTTCTATATACCCAGTTTTTCTAGAGAGGTCGGCCGGTCATGACATTTCTACACTAGCCCCTACAAGCTTATTCATGGTGCTTAATGAGCTTTAATTGGCCTTGTAGTTATTTTTCCTGTCTTTGTTTGGTCCAGTGCATATAGTTTTTAACATTTAATTGTGCAATTATTTTTATGTTCCTGGCGCATTAAATTACGTTCTGCTGTCTAATGGATTCTACTACATTACGACTCTTTTTGTTTTCTTGCCAGATAATTCAACTGCTTATTTGTCTTTCCCTCTTTTTCAAATAGCAAATTGATTTGAGACTGAGAAGAGACGTCTCAAGTTCCTCAATTCCAATTCCAAAACAAAAGTTCGAAAAAAAGTTCCTCAATTCCAAAACACGCCAGAATTATGACGAGCTTGCACTCTAGATTTTCTATATGTAGCCCAATTAGCTGCGTACTAATTTTGTGCAAACATAAAGAATCATGATCGGAACTACTCTCTAGAATGGTGGGTCATACATGAATTTCTGTTTGCTTTTCACTGACCACCTACTCTGACGATCTAGAGGTGCTTTAAATTCTGTGGGCTTTTAGTTCTGCTTTTTTGTTAACAGCATATACACAGATGAAAGTTTATTTGTGTTGACATTTTTCGTGTCCAGGTTTCATAGTTGAGAACAATGAAGATCTTTTCAGTTCCGGTTGAGGAGGGAAGGGAAGGCCAAGCGGGGAAGCCATCAGTTGGTCCAGTGTATCGTAATCTACTGTCAAAGAATGATTTCCCTGCACTTGATTCCAACATAAGTACAACTTGGGATATTTTCAGGTAATAAACATTCATAGAAGATTCCTGAAAACAAAATAAGGGGAAATGATAAGTTGCATATCATGCAAGATTATGCTAATTTTTACGAGTAGATTCATAATCATAAACTAATTGGAACCAGGCCATACGGGTGAAAACAAAAGCTACAGACCTTAAGTTTGAACAACTTGAGAAACCAAGTTAACTTTGCCAACAAAGTTTGCCAGAAAGTGTCACCTTTGGTATTGGTGCATGCAAACATTGGCTTTATATTATTATTGACCAGAACGACTAACATTGTTGCTTAAGTTTGGGACGGTTCGGGCATTTGTAGTTCTTCTGTGTTTTAATTCTTTGACAATCTGAGGATCTTAAATATGCAGCAAATCGGCAGAGAAGTATCCTGGGAATAGGATGCTTGGATGGCGTAAGTTTGTCGATGGGAAGGTAAGCAGTGTTGTGAGATAGTGTTTGCATCTTTCAAGGAGTTTTAATGCGGTTTGTGACTTCTTTTGGTCTTTAGCTAGGGCCTTATGTCTGGAAAACCTACAAGGAAGTTTATGAAGAAGTTCTGCATATTGGTTCTGCATTACGGGCATCTGGTGCTGAACCTGTAAGCCCATTTTTGTAATTTTGTTGGGGACTTTTGGCTACATGAGTGTGTACATGTGATAACAGTATTTTGTTACAGCTATGGAGGTCTCTTTTGACACTATCTCCAGTCTTATTTTGCTCATGTCGAATTGTTAAATTTTTATTTTTCGGTAACCTGCAATGAACATGTTCTTAAAAATCTGTGTAGGCTTGCAATGCACACGGTTTGGTTTGTGTTCCTCTCTATGATACCCTTGGTAAATCTTCTCCTTGTAAAGTTTTCTAGTTTCTGTCTTAAAATTCTTGTCTCTATTTTCTCTTACTCTTAAGAGGCCAGAATTGATTCAGTTGACCTTAAAGCTTCCAAATTGATTTTTTGAGCAAGAGATGGATCCACTATCCACCATGCTTTGCGACATACGTGTTTTTATTTAAAGTAAGCGTTTTGCCAGGGAATGACCTGCGGATTTATATCCATTTCTTTCCCTACCTTGAAGGGCCAGAGCTAATTTTGAATGGTGTGTCATTTTCGTGTTTGTTTTCTTTCTTGTCCAAATGCACTCTTCTAAACTACCACCAAGAGTATTTGGCTATCTGGTTGAACTCTCCTACCTTGATCCTCTCAAATCATTTGTCCCATGCCTGATTGTACATGGGGTGTTAGTACCCTTGTCTTGGATTTTCTCGAAAGGCACTGTGCTTGGAGTTGCTTTGGGTTTTGTACCTCCTGATTCATTCTTGTCTCTATCTTTTCAGCAGCCACGTCGTATCCTCCAGTTTCATTTTTTAAGCATTTTATTGATTTGCATTTTTTGTAGGAATGTCAAAAAATTTAATCAAGTACTTAAGGTTGTGTTGGATGCAGGGGCAGGAGCTGTCAATTTTATTCTAGATCATGCAGAAGTTGATTTTGTATTCGTCCAGGATAAGAAAGTGAAAGAAGTGAGAACTCAAAAGACAAAAAAAATTCACCTGCTATTTGATAAAATGATAGACTTAACCACATTATCTCTTGCAATGCACACGGTTTGGTTTGTGTTCCTCTCTATGATACCCTTGGTAAATCTTCTCCTTGTAAAGTTTTCTAGTTTCTGTCTTAAAATTCTTGTCTCTATTTTCTCTTACTCTTAAGAGGCCAGAATTGATTCAGTTGACCTTAAAGCTTCCAAATTGATTTTTTGAGCAAGAGATGGATCCACTATCCACCATGCTTTGCGACATACGTGTTTTTATTTAAAGTAAGCGTTTTGCCAGGGAATGACCTGCGGATTTATATCCATTTCTTTCCCTACCTTGAAGGGCCAGAGCTAATTTTGAATGGTGTGTCATTTTCGTGTTTGTTTTCTTTCTTGTCCAAATGCACTCTTCTAAACTACCACCAAGAGTATTTGGCTATCTGGTTGAACTCTCCTACCTTGATCCTCTCAAATCATTTGTCCCATGCCTGATTGTACATGGGGTGTTAGTACCCTTGTCTTGGATTTTCTCGAAAGGCACTGTGCTTGGAGTTGCTTTGGGTTTTGTACCTCCTGATTCATTCTTGTCTCTATCTTTTCAGCAGCCACGTCGTATCCTCCAGTTTCATTTTTTAAGCATTTTATTGATTTGCATTTTTTGTAGGAATGTCAAAAAATTTAATCAAGTACTTAAGGTTGTGTTGGATGCAGGGGCAGGAGCTGTCAATTTTATTCTAGATCATGCAGAAGTTGATTTTGTATTCGTCCAGGATAAGAAAGTGAAAGAAGTGAGAACTCAAAAGACAAAAAAAATTCACCTGCTATTTGATAAAATGATAGACTTAACCACATTATCTCAAGTTTAAAAAGCAATAGATGGTTCTAATCAGACAAATGTACTTGCTTTTGCAGCTACTAAACCCTAATTGTAGATCTGCTCGACAGCTAAAGAGTAAGGATGATTGAATCAGTTGTGGTCTTTCCCCATGTGAATGCATTCCACTGAGTTTTGTTGTGGTTGCAGTTATGGTGTGCTTCACTTCCTTGACAGAGGAGGAGAAGAATGAGTCAGCTGGCAATGGCACAAAACCGTACTCATGGAATGAGTTTGTCCATATGGTCAGTTACTTAATGTCTTGTGTGAGTATATTGTGCAATGAAGTAATCTGCACACAACATAACTAAATGTATTTGATTTTCTTCGGTGGTAAACCATTTGAAGAAAAAATGCTAATACATCTAATACCCTAAATCCTATATGGAATGAAGAAAGGAGAAGGAATGAAAAAGAAATAAGTCAAGTCCCACCATGGATCCTTACTAGGTAGAACTAGCCTTATAATGACTGATGAATTCGAAAAAGCAATCTTCAGTAGTTGTTTTGAAGCTACAATGTACTACGTAGATAGCAGTGATCATTTTATACATGATCTACTAGACATGTACGAACAACTCTCTCTCTCTCTCTCTCTCTCGCTCTCTCTAGCTCTGGAGGCATTAATGTCATAACATAAAATAGGAAAAGCAAACATGTTTGGCCATGACAACTGCCAAAATGAATTCCACTAAATTTATGAGATATGTGAGATACTCCCCACAAAAGCTTGTTCCCCTTAGGCTTTCCAGAGTTTCACACTTATGTGTACAAGTTACCTTACAATGTCTCATTCTAACTCAATAGCATAGCACTCAATGCTTAGCATGTTTTGGTTGATCATAAGAATTTATGGGTCCCCAGGGAAAAACAAGCCCCTCGAATATTATTCCCCCTCAGGCTTTCAACATTTGCACAATTATGTACACAAGTGGCACAAGCGGAGAACCTAAAGGTGTTGTGCTAACACACGAAAACATTGCAAGCATGATTCGAGGGATAGATCTCTTTTTGGAACAATTTGAAGACAAGGTAAACATTCTTGAACCTCCGTTACACTTGCAATGCCCCTCTCTATTGTTTCCTAACAAATGCAATTTTGATTCTGGATAGATGAGTGAAGATGATGTGTATCTTTCATTCCTTCCTCTGGCTCACATCCTTGATCGGGTGATTGAAGAGTATTTTTTTCATAACGGTGCTTCTATTGGCTACTATCATGGGGTATGCTGCTGAGACTATTTCTTTGTTTCATCTTCTTTTATCCTATTGGTATACATAAGCAGAAAGAATGAAGGAGGATGCGATAAAAAAGAAGTGAAGAAAAGACCATTTGTTCTCATATGGTTGATGGACCAAAAAATAGAAAAATGGAGAGTAAGTACAATTGACAGGATACAGTGAGAATGCTGGGGTTTTCAGGGGTGCGCTGATAACGGTATAAACTATGAAGGTTTGTAAGTAGTGGCAATGGCCAGAATGGGAGTGGGGAGAGAGACAACGGGGAGCAGAGGGTTAGTTAATTACAAAGCTACACAAGGGAGTTGTGTCATAACTTCCCATTGCTTTATAGATCCATATGTTGGCATCCAACTCTCTGTATTTTACTTCCAATGGTCCCATAGTTTTCTCACGACTGTTTGGATTTTGTATAAAACTTTGGGTTCTAATGTGTAGGATCTTAATGCATTGAGGGATGATCTAATGGAACTGAAGCCAACACTTTTTGCTGGGGTACCTCGAGTTTTTGAAAGAGTGCATGAAGGCATGGAAACTAGTATCTGGCACCTAAAATTTGATAGCTTCATCTATGTTGGCTAACATACATATCCACTAATGCTCATCTCTATTTCAGGCATAAAAAAAGCATTACAAGAACTCAATCCAGTAAGGAGAAAGATCTTTGACATGCTCTACAGATAGTAAGTTGGTTCTCCGTCCGTTCCAAACTATTTAATTCATAGTGATTACTTCCTCTCTAGTTCTTATAATGGGCTTTGGTATTGTGTTAGACTTTAATGCACTATTCCTTATGATACAGCAAACTTGCTTGGATGAATTTAGGGTTCAAACAGAAAAATGCAGCACCGTTAGCAGATCTATTGGCATTCAGGAAGGTTGTATTTTTTATCCTTTAATACTTGTGTCTTGAAACTAATAATCTTGCCACTAGAGGATGCTCACAAATTGCTGTACTATGTGACCTCATCAGAGTAGTAAGTATCCATTTTGAAACCGTCACAGGATTAATTATTCCCCTAAGAAGAATCCTTGGCTATTTTGTAGTTGGACTATTTTAATTGCATGTGTCAATTCACTCCCCATTATTGCATTTTCCATTTCACCCCAAAGTTCGTCTCTAGATCAGGAAAAGCTTCCATTGACTTCTTACTGTATTTGTCTGGTTAGATCAAAGCCAGATTAGGTGGTCGGGTTCGACTAATAATTTCTGGAGGTGCACCCTTGAGCTCTGAGGTGGAAGAATTCTTGCGGGTTACCTGCTGTGCTTTTGTAGTCACAGGCTATGGTAAAGACTTATTTTGAAGTAATCGTTAATAAGTGCACACCATCAAGTTTAGATAAATATAGGAGGACGTTCTGGTTTTGGCTTAAAGTATATTTGCATGAAAAAATAGCAATTTGCACCCTGATAAATTGACTGAAGCCAATGAACCATCATTATCAATAATATTTCATGGTACATATCCATTTAAAAAGGAGAACTTTTGCTACTTAAATTTAGCATTGAACATTTCTTTTTCTTCGAAGTTAATTCAAATATCCTCCTTGCTTCTGATTGGGCATATTAGCATTAGGTGGGATAGGTGTAATTCGTTTATAGGCCAAAAGATGACTCCATCCTAGTAGTTTAGTACATCATTTATGCCTATTGAACCAATAGCATTGTGGTTCAGGATTGACAGAAACTTGTGGACCAACTACTCTTGGATTTCCTGATGAGATGTGCATGGTTGGTACTGCTGGCACTGTTGGAGTGTACAACGAGCTTCGGTTGGAGGAGGTTCCAGAGATGGGCTACAGTCCACTTAGGGAGCCTCCATGTGGTGAGATATGTGTGAGAGGGAAAACTGTCTTCACTGGATACCACAAAAATCCTGAACTAACAACAGAATCCATTAAAGATGGATGGTTTCATACAGGTTGAGCAGAGCCATTTCCTGCTTTTGAGTTACATGTACATCAGAAAGTCTTGTGTTGTGATTTTTTCCTTATTGGGCATCCTCAGGAGACATAGGAGAACTTCATACAAATGGAGTGTTGAAGATTATTGATAGAAAGAAGAATCTTATAAAACTTTCTCAAGGAGAGTATGTTGCACTGGAGTATTTGGAGAATGTCTATGGTATCTGTCCAATTGTTGAAGATGTGAGTATCTTTCTAGATTTCCAGTTCTTGAAAGAGTGCATTCTTTTATTATTCAGTGTGTAGCTATTCTTGATATTCATTTGGTAATGATTCCATTTGTTTCAAAGATCTGGGTGTACGGGAACAGCTTTAAGTCAATGCTAGTTGCAGTAGTTATACCAGATGAAGAAAACACCAAAAAGTGGGGATATTCCAACGGTCACATGGTTTCATTCTCTGAACTGTGTTCCCTTGATCAACTAAAGAATCATGTGATTTCTCAGCTGAAGTCTATTGCCGAGAGAAACAAGGTAATATTTACCCATACTTGAAATTATGCATGAAATGCAACCTTTATGTGTTCTTCCCTCAATGTTTTGCAACAGGAACGAGTACTAGCTCAATGGCTGTATGCCTTGTGTAGTATTACGTTACTGTCTTCACACAGCCTCTTTCAAGCCTGTACTCTCTGTGGAATTTAACAATGAGAAAACTAATTTGTTTTGATTTGTTTTAATCTTCCTCCATAAATTACCTCCCTTTTATGGAACCAGCTGAGAGGTTTTGAATATATCAAAGAAGTCATTCTTGAACCTCGCCCCTTCGATATGGAAAGAGATTTGGTAACTGCAACATTGAAGAAGAAAAGAAACAAGTTGCTTGAATTGTATAAGGTATAGTGAAGTTTTCTCTTCTCTTTATTGGGGTTCTATTAAACAATCATAAGAAAAATCTAGATAATTACTCGATATTTTTCAGGTGCAAATTGAAGAACTCTACCAGAATCAAACGGGAAGAAAATCATGAATGTTTCATGTCTTTTGGGCCAGTTCATATAGGCGTTGAGCAGGGCTTGCCTGCTCGTGTGCTTCCTCTTAGAGTACAAAACTATGTTTGGTAATTGTTATATCTTTTAAGGTGTTATCAATTGGATTTTCAAACGGTAGTGTCACTAGTTTCCAACACAACAAAAATATCCTTATAAAAAACAAGTGTTAAGTACATTTTTTTGCCACTGACTATTGGAGTTGACATTTTGCTCTCGTATCAGTTTTATTACATTTCGCCCCTCAATTATCAATTATTTACACTTTGCACCCTCAACTTTAGACGGAAATTAATATTTTGGTTCAATGGAATGACGATTTTACCCTCGTTTTATTTTTTTAGGGTAAAGTTGTCATTTCATTGGATCAAAATATCAATTTTCTTCAAATTAGCAATGAAAAATGCAAAGTGTACAATAGTGGTAGTTGATGGGCAAAAAGTCACAAAATCGATAATTTGGGATATAATTTGTAAGTATCTCACAATAGTCTGTGCACGAAAAGTGTATTTTTTCTTCCTAAACAAACAAACATAACCCAATATTTGCCTGCTGCTTTGCATGCCTTGAAGTACAATAACACTTGCTTGTTTACACAAAGTGTCAAGGTTTTATATAGCAAGGTTGGCTCGTTACAGGGCTCCTTGATCTAAGGCTAATTGATATATCTTAATGCATCAGATGACTCACCCAACAATCCATAAAGGGTCATCACACTGTCAATGAGGGCTGCCTAAGAGTTACTAAGAACACGTAGTGTAAAAGTACTGAAATAGCTGGCTTGTGATATCAATCAGTAAAAATGATAGTTTGGTGCTGCATTACAAATGATGTATTAATTTGAAGGGATGAAGTATAACTTTTTACTCAAGAAAAATATGGATACTTCCCATTCCTTTAAGACTTCCTACTTTTACCTCATTTGAGTCTACATTGAGGAAAAAATTATTTTGATTTCAAAAATCTTGAAAATCCGTACTATTGACTTTATAGAGTAATTACTTTGCTAGTACTTGTTGTATTTTGAGATCTCAAATTAGTCCTTAAAGTAATTTTTTTCCAAAACTGGACGGACACCCGAGGCAATATCATGTCATTGTGGAACTTCCAGTCTTTTGCTTCTGGCCTACAAGAAAAATGAATATCTTCCTGGTTCGTTTTCTAAAGCATAAGAAGGAAAAGATAAGAATAAATAGAGAGGTATTAAACAGAACAGCAGCTTATAGCATTTGGATTCAAAATATCAATTGCATAAAATTATGGCTACAAAGATCACAGCACAACAACAGCTCACACATTGAACTTCAAACATCAACCACAACTGCAGCTATATTCATCAACAACAGAGGATCGTGGAAAGCGGCTCCCCTTCGGTTCTAGCTAACTTCTCCATTTCTCACTTGGATCAAACAATCTAATGACTCTTAGCTTGCCACGCCACTGAAAGTTGACTGACGCTTTTCGTATGGGAGCTCAAACTACATAAAGAAAGAACCAGCCCCAGAAGTCACAGCTCATTGATACCAACACAAAGTCGACAGTTTCTTAATACCCTCTGTTTTGTTGAGACAACAAATAAATAAACAGAGCAAGAACATAATCATAAGGTAAAAGGGTTCAATGATCTCGAATGACTTGTCTTCCCTAGTGTGATTACTTTTGTGAACTCGGAAGGGAAGGAGTTCATCACCGAAGGCCATGTTTCAAGAATAAAGCCATGAACAAACCAAGAAGTTTCAAATGTCTAGCAAACACAACTTCGAATTCAAAATCAAACAACAAGCAAGTGCACAAAAAGTCAGCAGCAATAATCTACACATATATTCTCAATTTTTGTCCATTAGACCAAGTGAAGGTAATTATTAACTACAAAAATGAAAACGTATGTACGACCTAAGATAATAAACCAGACAATACTATATATATATTACACGCATAATAAAGACCCATGCGGTAGCAAACGAGGACCCAACAGGCAAGCACAACAGCGAACACGTAGAGGGCCATGAAGGCCGAGTTCATGGCCCTCATGGCCATTTCTTCTTGACAATGCTGGCATAGAGTATAACCAGGCCTGGCATGCTCTAGATGCACACGATGACACGAGTGGCGATACCATCAACTGCCATGCGCTGTCACCCTTGTATAGCCATGGCGGGACGGTTGGGCTGATAGCTCCGTAGGCCTCTGTGGTGTTCATATGTGCAAGTCGATCGAAGGGGGAGGGAGGGAGACGTGGGTAAGGCAGGAAAAGATAATGACGTGTGTTGACATGTTGGATGGAGAGGGAGCAGTTAGTGCCGCGTGGAGTAAGTTCCATTAATGGCATTAACGAATGGTAAGAGGGACCAACATCAAACAAGTGGTCGATTATAGCGACTAATTTTATAATTTTGTTATCTCAAGGACGAATTAGATTTTCTCACATACCACAGGGACTAATTTGACATTTATCCCTTTAATTTAATTTTTATCTGTAAATATGATATGAGGCCTACTATGGTTAATTAAGGTCATGTCACTTGCCACAAATGGCTGACATGTTTCCAAAATTAAAAACTAAAACTCATTATAATGACACTTAGATAAAATAAAATAAAAAAATCTTAAAAGAAAAATGAAGAAAGAAAAAATCAAAGTTAAAAAAAGGGTAAAGAGAAGGAAAATATATGAAATAAAAAGGTTTTTCAAATGAACCCAAATTCAAAAAAGAAATAGATAAAAATATAAACTATTAAAAAGAATTCTTGAAAAAAAAAGAAAACTAAAAATGTCAAAATAGAAAAATAGAAAAAAAAATACATACAAAAAATGGTTCTCTTCACACGGGTGGGGTCAATGGCAAGATGGGGAGAGGGATGTCCAAGCCACTGGACTCAGCATAGGTCACTAGTGGTGCCGAAAAGCCCCAACCCGCGACCCAATCTGGGTTGCGCCTTGGTGGCTGGCTAAGGTGAGTATCCCCTACCTCTATGGCTCTGCCCCAACTCATCTCCCCTTCCAACAGCGAGAGGAGGTGGGCATTGTCACGCCCCAAATGCTAGCCGACGAGGCTAATGACAGCCGCGAGCATTCCCAACAACGAACGCTCCAGCGCACTTATTAAAATCTTGAAGCGGAATTTTTTTTTTTTTCAAACTAACCTGCCTCTCACTAATTCAGAAAAATATGAATTTCTTAGTTCATGAAAATACTATTCAGAAGTTTAATTTCTTACCCACAGCTGACATGCGGACCCTCAATGCTCTACTGAAGTATAAGAATATGTAAATAAGTGTAGGCGAAATAAAAATATATACTATATCAAATAACACACATAGAGAGACATTTAGAATCTAATCCTCAGGCAATAACTAAAGCAATAAATTATAATTACATCATGGTCCCAAAATATAAGTTGCTTAAGAGCCTTAAGCCTCATAGGCTAAACAGACCATGACCACACACATAATGGAGGTTCATATCAGCTCTTTCAAAAAATAATTAGGATCTACAGGAATTGCAAATTAGGGGAGGGCACCCTCGTCAGCCCCCCTCCTCAGGTTCTAGATCCTCCTCATAAGTTCCCTCACCTGGAACATCATCTGGAATGATACAATTGAAAATACTGTGAGTCGAATGACTCAGTAAGGGATATGCATGACATGATCATGAATGACAGGTATATATATGCCAAAATAAATGCATGTTTATGTATGCAACTCTTGCACATGCTTACATGCAAATTTGCTTAAAAGTCATTTCATCTTTATTTGGGCTATTCTATCGCTCCATTTACCCCTGAAGTCAGGGTTGTGCGTTCCCTTCGGAACTGTTCCCCTTTCCCTTGGGAACATGTCATTTGGTTGAGCTAGCCCTTGATGTGGCCCCAGGCCTGATGGCTAGACACGACCCTTAGAGGTCCACACCTTCTCGCATTCGTCCTTCAGTGTGGTTGCACATACCTCGAGGACTACCCATCCTTCTCGCATTCGTCCTTCGGAGTGGGTGCCCTTAGGAGTCATCCATCCTTCTCGCATTCGTCCTTCGGAGTGGATGCACCTATCTTACTTAGGTACGGTACCGACCATCTTATTTAGTCCCATAACATATCCTAACATAGCATAAAATCTCACTTTCATTTGCATAAATTCCCTTTCTTCCTCTTGAGAAAATCAATGCAAATGCTCATGATGTGCTTGATGACAATATTCATGCTGTGTATCATTCCAGTTTTCGAAAAAATAATTTTTCCACTTACCTTTATCCACTCGAGCTTATGGTGGCACCTTGCCTACAAATGAGTCATACTAATGTCGTCACTTAAATATTTAGAGATTTACTTGATGCAGGAAATAATCATTCAATTAAAAATTAGCACATCATACTAAATCACACATGTTTCTTTACTAACCACAGTGATCCTACAATATAAAAATTTATCTTAAGGTTGCTGAAACCATTAGAATTGGATGCCAAAATGATCCTTACACTCGATGTTATAACATATTAAAATTTAGGTAATTTGGAGCTCATTTGCCACTCAAAAGATTTATTCGAAAATACAAGCTGCTGAGGGCGTCCAAGCGGACAGTTTCGACGTCTCCAGCTTCAAAAATTCATAACTTAAAAACATGGCTCCAAATTACATGAAATTTCTTTTAAACTTCTCTGCTTTCATAGCTTCAAACTTGAAGATAAAACTCATAAAAATCGGAACTATTTACATTTTCAAAAACACTTCATAGCAGATGAAAATCCTAGAGCAACACTGCTGCTGCCTCCAGCTCGGCCTTCCACTTTCAAAACACCATAACTATTCAATACACTCTAAATCACACGAAATTTACCTTAAAATATTCCTCTTTCATAAACTTAAAATTCAAGACCAGACCCATAAAAATTGGATTTAAATGATCACTTAAAAGGTACTTGGAATGAGCAAGAATCTGGACGTGCAAGGCTGCTGGCAGCTTGACGTCTGGACCTTTAAAAACCCATAACTTACTCAATATTTATCGGAATCACCTGAAGTATGGCTTAAAATCTTTTAATTTCATAGGCCTATAACTCTCTCCTAAGATCAAAGGATAAAATATTGCATCAAGGTTACTCCTAATCCGAGCTTTGTGATCTGCAGAAACTAATTTCAGCAACTAGTTTAACAAGTCTTCTCTATAATTCTTAATAATCTCCAACATTATAGATCAAGCTTATCAATGCTACGGGTTCTCCAACAACAACAATAGCTCATAATAGAATAGGTCTGACCTCTATAGATGCAACACAGCAACAAAGAAGCTTCCTTTTCAACCAATTACACTCATTAATCAGCAGCAAACTATGGTCTCTTCAAGCATCAAAATTTCCAGCAACCATTCACTCAAATCTCTCCATGCCATAATCAACATTCAAGACCTATTTAAACCTCTAAGGAGGTGCTGAAAATAACAGGGACATCTATGAAAGCAGAGGAGCAAATCTGCCCTCCACTCTCCAACTCATTTGCACTTCCACCATTTAAATATCAAATGACAACACCCTATGTCACAACTATTTCATATCCGGCCATGCATGTGCAAAATAGATTTCAGATCTTGCCAACACCTCATAACAGAAGCTGTTTCTCGTAAAAATCTTCTACTTTTACAATTTCAAATCAAAAACTTACAGCAATACAATGATTCTATCTTCACCAAGCCAATGCCAATGCATTATCTTTTCTTTTAGGCTTTCCAACAAACACTTATGGCACAACTATTTTTTCTTTTTCTTTTGAAACCTTCACTCAAACTGACCGTGCATGCCTATTAGTTCTTGAAAGTTCATCACTTGAGACTTGATTCTCTAATAAAACTAACATGCATCTCAGTTTAGAGGTAAATCTAATACATAAATCCAAGAAAGCACTATATGCAAGGCTCCGTCACTTTCTGCCATAGCCGATCATCACAGAAGTTTTCTGCACCAAAACTAGCATTTCTCTATGCTTACATTCTGTCATAAGCTTCCATCTACAACCAACTAACTTAGGGCAGAATTTCTTCTCCTTCATTCACATTTCTAGAACAGTTTGCATGTCTACCTTTCATTCCCATAAACTCATCAATGCTCAAATCTAACATGCAAGCAAAGAAAAACAGAGGATAGCAACCGAAACTAACTCTAACAAATTACCCACACAAAACTCACGGTTCCTATAGAATTTTGAATCCAAATGTTAGATCCCCCTTTACCTGGGCTTCTCTTGGTTTTCTTCTTCTACAGCTGAACCCTCCTTTCAACAGCATTTCTTCTTCTTTCTTTCTTCTTCTTCTTTTCTTCTTCTTCTTCTTCTTCTTCTTCTCGGCTTCCTTCTTCTTCTCTTCTTTCTTCTTCTCTCGGTTTTCTTCTTTTCTCTCTCGGTTTTCTTCTTCTCTTCTCTTGCTTGTGTATGTGTGTGCGTGAGTGACACAAAGAGCCGAAGTAGGAAAATGGGGGGGGGGGAAAGGAAAACTAGCGTGAAACAAGTCTTGGGGAAGAAAAGACAACTCTACCCCCCCTCCTGGTGTTTCTTTTCACTTTTAATTTTTTAATTTTTTTTTTTTTTCACTTGCCACTTCATACACGTTTGACTCCCTTTCATTTTTTTATTTCAAGCAAACATACACTTCCAAAAATCAAAGCCCCTAACTCAAATTCTTCTAAATATTGCAATTTAGGGATATACTTGAACAAATAAAAATGACTAGCATAATTAACCCCAATAATGAAATTTAACACTATTAAAACTTGCAAACAATATAACATTTAAATTATAACTAAAGATGCATGAAAAATGCTAGAGGAAAATTTCACCTTAGATATAGTTTTAAATCAAATCAACCATACATGTCTTTCCCAATAATTTAGGGTAGTGCAAAAACTTAAAGAGTCAAAATAAAAATTAACATTGAAAGAAACTTAAAAGTCGGGGTCTCACAGGCAAAGTATCTCGGGGTCACTCCCTCAGCCTACACGCAAATCGGTTCTATAAATAAAATTAAAATTAAAATTTTTAAATTTGGTTGTGTATAGTCACAAGTGGCCGAAAAAGAGAGATAGAAAAGTAAGCCTTGGAGTGTTGCGGCCTTGGATTTTCTTGTTCTTGTCCTTGTTTCTTTTTTCCCCTTCTTTTGCTCTTCAAATCTAACCCCTAGATCCTCATGTTTTAGGTGTTCTTATCCAAATCATTGAAGGGTTAGCTATCAAGGTAAGAGGTGTTGTTTTCATGTTGGTTGAGTGGGAAAAATGAGCATATGGCCATGTTTGTGTGTTAGAGGAGTTGTTGTCATACTTTTCTTACGAACGTTCTTTTTCCTTCCATTAGGGAAACAGACAGATCCCCTGACGAAAGTGTCATTTCGTCAAAAAATGTAAAGCAAAGGACTAAAATTTGAAAAAATAAAACCCAATGACTAAAAAATAAAAGGGGGTAAAACCCAAGGACTAAACTGCTAAAACCCAGCGACATCAGCTACTGAGTTTTCAGCTGATGTGGCCCTTCTGTTAGGGAAACATATGGATACCTAACGGAAGGGCCATTTCGTCAAAAAATGTAAACTAAAGGACTAAAATTTAAAAAAATAAAACCCAAGGACCAGAAAATAAAATGGGATAAAACTCAAGGACTAAACTGCTAAATTCTCAAAATATAAAGATGAAACTTATTGATGAAAGAGGGTCAAGGCAGTGCCCTAACAATGCTCAAAGTGAGCAAAAAGGCCATGGATTGGCAAGAAAGACAAAAGGGAACACATGCATGAGCTTGGGTTCTATGAAAATGAAAAACAATGGAAGCCAAAGGGCTTTAATGGTTGCTATTGGTTTTGGATCAGAGATCTGGACATGTTTTTGTGCCATTTCGTTGCAAAATAGCTTAAATGTACACTTAGAGTTGAGAAAAGAACAAAAAAACAACATGCATGCATTTCTTTTTGACATTTATGGCACCCGAGGATGTTGTTTGTTATTTTACATAAAAATATGAAAATATCTATGCATGAAACTTTCCAAACATGAAGTTTAAAGTATCCTAGTCGTACTCTAACATGTCAAGGAAAAAGAATAAAGGAAAATGTCAAAAATCTCCCTTGGAGCAGTTAGTGACAGTTTTGGCATTTCTAGAAAAACGGAGGGCAAACTGGGTTTATGGATGGATTAAGCATTAAAAATAGATGAAGTGGTAAAAATTTAAGCTTAAACCCATATTTCTAAGGGCCCAAATCACCCAGCCCATTAATGTCTAACATGGGTCCAACAGGGGCACTCGCCCCAGTTGGTTCTGCCAAACATATTTTTCTTCTATGGTGAATGGTCACGTCATTAAAGTTATTTAGGTGCCTTGGGGGTAGGGGTGAATAGCAGACTAGTCGGAAGCGGAATTTGACATTCCGACATCCGGTCCACTAACTAGCGGATGACCAAAATAGATTCCGCTTCCGCTTTCGACTCTTAGCGGACTTAGTGGAAGCGGATAGCGGAATTTCGACAATGTTTTGGGCCATATTTTTTGGCCCATTTAAGCATTTTTTACAAAAAAATAAAGATGTTATTCATTTATCACAATTCACAAATACAAATATCTCTGATATATCAAAAAATTAAAATATACAACCTGATCTTCATAAAAACATTTCTCAATTTATTACAAAGATCTCAATTATATAAATGAATACAACAAGTATACAAATGAAAATTAAGAATTTACATTGCACTTGCACCACATCAAGTCATCAACTCACAAGACACCAAGTGATTAGAGTTGAATTTTGGAGTAAAATGTTGGCCATCCTTTAAAGTTCAAACTAATACAACCATATCATAATTTATGATCATATGAGTTTTGATGACCATTTTATTTTGCCCATAATATTTAAAAACCAACAACTCATTGTTGATCTTTTGAAAACCGAAAACAACATCCTAGCAACCTATTTTAAAAATTGAAAACAACAATAACATAAACTCTTAACATAAAATCCAGATTCACAACAAAATCCTAAAACATGCAATTCACAAACAAGTGTAAAAATAAATATAAAAACATGCAATTCACAAAATCTATATTCATAAATCCCAAAACAACATGCAAATAACAAAATTCAGATTCAATATATATCAAACAATATGTAATTCACAAAATTCATAATCATATATTCACAAAGTCACCTAGTAAATAGTAACCAAGACACCATCACAATTCCTAAATAGCTAAAGAAATATTATGGGCTTAATAATAAAAGTGGTCGAGACTCGATGGAAACAATAACCGAAAAACATAGTGCATGATGACATAACTCGAAATAGAAGAATATTATAATACAAACTTAGAACTTAGAAGTTAGAAGCAATAAATTAAAAACATAACCAAACGTCAATCAATCACGAATCCACGATCGATGCAGCATTAGAAATCATCTCAGCAAAAAAACAAATTTATTAACAAGGAGCTCATAAAAAATTTTTATTTTAATTAAGTGAAAGTAGGAATGTAAAATTTTGTATATACCTATATCCATCATATAACTAGCGGGATCTTCTGTCCCATCAACAACTTCAGGTTCCTCATCCTCATCATCATCTGCAGAATATATGATCTTAGATCTCAACCAATTTTGAGCACAAATGAGTCCCTCTACCGTTTTTGGTGCCAACGAACTTCAAAAAGGATCTAATACCCGACCCCCTGTACTGAAGACTGACTTTGAAGGCACTGTAGTAATAGGGATGAGAAGAACATCTCGAGAAATTCGTGTACAATGGAAAATTTTGGTGCATTCACTCTCTACCAATTGAGGATATCAAAATTAGCATTTTTAGGTTCAAGATCCTCCATTAAATATCTCTCCACTTCAGACTTACTATCCAGCAAATTCTGTTGTGCCTTAAATTGTGCGAATTCCATGTGAAGAGGATCATCTACGGGTGCACTAGATGACCCAATCACTTTAAGCTGGCCTTGACTTGCAAATACACTCCCACTACTGGATGACCCATTCACATTGCTATACTCTGTAAACAATTGATCCAAGGTCCCTCTCACTAGACTAGTTGTCTTTGCACCTAACTTCGCCCCCAAAGTTTTCTTGAACCAAAATTCCAAGTATATAACCTTGTATTGTGGATCAAGTACCGCTGCAACAAACAACAATTTGTTAACCTTAGCCAAATCACCCTAGTATTTATGATACTTCATTTGCATTTGTTTTGCCATGTCTGCCAAGAACAAATCCCCACTTCCTGCATATTTATCCAAATGCATATGAATTTTGGCAAGTTCCCCAAAAAATAAGTTTGCCGTCACTGTATTTGAAGCAGATATTCAAACCGTCACCTCATAGAAGAGTGCTAAAAACTTGGTAAAATGTCTCACACGCTCCCAATCCTCAAATTTTGGGGGGCCCAATCCCTTCCTCCCATGCCCCTCTTCACGCAAAAAGCTTATCAAAATCCCATCTTCCATCAACATATCCTCAAACACTCTCTGATATTTCTCAGCTGCATCCAACATAATATACGTTGAATTCCAATGAAGAGGAACATCAAGCTGTAAAATCCTTCAATGAGAAACTTCCTCCTTGCTACACATTTCTTAAACCCATCCATTCGACCAGGAGATGACTTAACATACTTAACCAAGTTCCTTACCTTGGCCACAGAATCATCCAGCTCTTTCAACCCATCTTGCACAATTAAATTCAAGACATATGCGCAACATCTCACATGCAAAAAATCATGGTCACAAACTACTTTTCCAGGCCAAATCCCCAAATGCAATTATCTAGTCTTCACATACTCAATGGTCGTATCATTAGAGGATGCATTATCGACAGTGATTGTAAGGATTTTATCAATCCCCATTCCGAAATGCAATCCTCCAATTCCATCCCAATTGTCGAACCCTTATGATCTGACACCTTACAGAATGCAAGTATCTTTTTATGCAATTGCCAAGTACTATCAATGAAAGTGTGCAGTGACAGACATATAATTCATGTTTTGGACTGATGTCCATGTGTCAGTGGTTAAGCAAACTCGTGGTCTATTAAGTAAGATACTAACCTTCAGTCTACATTTCTCTTCCAAGTAAAGTTTCATACAATCCTTCATTACTGTGATTCGAGATGGTACTTTAAATCGGGGCTCCAGGGTATGAATCATGTCCTTGAACCCATCATTGCTTACTAATCTAAATGGAAGCTCATCCATAATTATAAACTTAGCAATAGCAACTCTAATAGCCTTGGGATCATATGAGTCTATTTTCATCACCCCAACTGATCCACTACTTGCCCCCTTGATATCAAAAGTCAATTTCTATTGAGAACCATCCAATTTACTCTGAATTCTCTTATACATTACACAAGCCTCCAAGTGGGATCTCATAGCCGAGGTCCCTTGATCTTTGTGGTGAACCCCAGCTTTATGACCACAATGGTTACACTTGGCCAATGGTTTGTTTGGGTCAACTGCTGATAGTATCCTAATGAACTGTTCCCACATCGGGGATAGATTGGAAACCTTCCTTCTTTTAGGGGCTCGATCTATTGTCTCAGTTTGTTGTGCTTCTACATCTATAATTAGTATCTCACCAATTGTAGGTGTAGTCGTAGAGGCAGGGGTAGGTAAATTGGGGGTTGTGGATTGCAAAGATGCAATTAGACTTTGATGATCCATCTGAAAGAAAGACACAATGCAAAGCCCTAACTTAGCCTAAATTAAAGACAACAAAAAATGATCAAGATGCAAAATTTAAAACAACTAAACAGTTAACTTATCAAAGCATGGTATCTAACAGATTCACAAATCAAATATTGAAAGCATGGTGTCATTTTCAAAACGTGGCCTCAATAATTTTACAGATACACTTTCAAACATAGGTTGTTTTTTTTCTAAGCAACTTACAGAACTCAAGTGAATCACGCAAGTGAACTCAATTTTACAGATACACTTTCAAAACGTGGCTAGCATGGTGTCACTTACAGATACACTTTCAATTTTTACAGGTACAATTACAAACTAACAATAACTCAAGTGAATCACGCAAGATACAAACAATTTTTACAGATACAAACTAACAATAACTCAAACATAGGTTGTTTTTTTTTTCTAAGCAACTCAAATATAGGTTACAGCTACAAACAATGCAATTCACAAAAATTTTACAAAAGAATTCGTTGCCAAAGACCAGTGGGACTTTCCCTCATCAACTGGGGAAATGAGCTCCAATCCTATAGAGAAAGAAACCCAAAATCAGACATGAAATCAGAAATTTAAAAAAGAGAGAGAGAGAGAGAGAGAGAGAGAGAACATAGGTTTCGGGCTTACGGCGTTGAGGGTTACGAGTCACGACTTACAGTTACAGAGAGAGCAGCAACGAGAGAGAGCCCTAGAGGTCGCCAAGGTCAGCAGTCAACTACTCAACAGAGAGAGAGAGAGAGAGAGTGACTTGGGTCGCGAAGTCGAAGGAGAAGGGGGGAGGGGGTAGGTTTTTTTCACTGTGGGTCAAAAAGGTGTCGTTTTGATCCACGGTATAATATAAATATATTTAAAAAACTAAACGACGTCGTTCTAATTTAAGTAGAATGACGTCGTTTTAATATGTAGTTAAAAAAAAATAACGGAACCAGTTTTCCGTTGAACCGGTGGAAAATACCGCTTCCGGTTCCACTTCCAGGAAGTCTCAAAATCTACCACCGATTCCGGTTCCTGGAAGGGCTGGACCTCAGCTGCTTGGAACCGGTGACGGAAATGGAACCGGAGCTCCGCCGGAGCCGGACCGGACTTACACCCCTACTTGGGGGGCAAAGCTAGAAGCCTAGAACACATGGTTGACAACAAACTTCAACAAGTTGATGGCGTCCTTTTTCTTGAACTCTCAACCACTTTAATCAATTCTTTAATATTATTCTAATTGCTCATTTATATTTTTTTAAAAACAAAATTGTTCCTTGATAGCTTATTTTTTTAGTTTTATCCTACTATTTCTAATTCATAATTCCATGCACAGGAGATTACACAGACATTAAAATGTGAAAATTGTGGGGAACCCATATCATGTTGCATACAACTAGGCGGAACCAATATCCATGAACATAGTTTTGTGATCGAGTTATATTGTTTTGTTCTTCTAGGATCACAGACTGCTTTTAATCAATATTGTTTTGTGATGGCGTAGAGGATAGCATGCGCTCCCGCAAGAACTGAATCATACCCTGACTTTAACCCCGCTTAAAGGTATAAAACCTTAAGCATCAAAGCCACATGTGCTCTGGCCACTGGGTCACCATCGTCTGTGTTTACATAAGAGTTTTCTTAATTGATTTTCAGCAATTAAAATTTTAGGCGTAAAAAAAATATGTAAGAAATAAATATCTGATAACAGCTATATTTAGCAAGAAAACCCTACCATTAAACTTTCTTCGAAAAGAGGAAAAAAAAAATTCTTTTAATGGTACCGAGCTGGTCATTGTGTGTGTGTGTGAAGGCGCACGCATCACACTCGGACGTAAAACGTTTGTAAAAAAAGTCATGCGCATGTTACACAAAACTCTCCTCATAACATATTCCCGCCACGTTTGCACGATTTCAACGGCCTGTCTCAATTCCATGATTAACAGTTACCTTGACCAAAAATGCTTAAATGAGGCACGTAAACTGTTCGATGAGAACCCCTCGTCTCGAAACGTCGTCACGTGGAACACAATGATCGGCGGATATGTAAAGAATCACCAAATGCAATATGCTGAGGACTTGTTCGATCAAATGCCCGTGAAAGATTTGGTTTCGTGGAATACAATGTTATCGGGTTTGCAAAGGACCAGAAGCCCAGAAGGTGTGTATATATGCCTTCTGAAAATGGGAAGAGTTGGCTTGAGACCCAATGAGTACACCATGTCGATAGTGATCACTGCAGTTTTGGATTCAGTGTTCAATGTCTTGGTCTCACAGATTCATGCTCGTGCTATCTGTTTGGCCCTTAAAATGAGCGTGTTTGTTGGGTCAGCGTTGATTAGAGGGTATGCAAATCTGAGGGATCAGGTGGGTTTACAGAGAGTGTTTGATGAGATCGCAGTGAAGGATGTTACATCGTGGAATGCCTTGGTTACTGGTTATATGGAGTTGGGTAGCGTGGTTGAGGCTCAAAGGGTCTTTGACGGGATGCCAGAGAGGAATGTAGTTTCTTGGACTAGCTTGGTAAATGGGTATATTGGCAATCAAAGAATAAACAAAGCTCGGTCTGTTTTTAATAAAATGAGCGAAAGGAATGTGGTTTCATGGACGGTAATGATAAGTGGGTATGTGCAAAATCAGAATTTTATGGACGCATTAAACATTTTTATTTGGATGTTGAGATCAGGGAATCGGCCTAATAATTTTACGTTTTCAAGTGTGTTAAATGCATGTGCTGGGTATTCTTCTCTTCTCTTGGGACAGCAAGTTCATTCGAGCATCTTAAAGTCTAATATACCAGGTGATATTATCTTGTCATCCTCTCTTGTTGATATGTATGCAAAATGTGGAGACATTGAAGCAGCATTGAGCATTTTTGAGTCCATACCAAAGAAGAATTTGGTGTCATGGAATTCAATAATAGGGGGTTATGCCAGGCATGGATTAGCAACAAGAGCACTGGAGGAGTACGAAAGAATGATACAGGGTGTTCTTAGGCCTGATGAAGTTACCTTTGTCAATGTCTTAACAGCATGTGGGCATGGAGGATTGGTTGAAGAAGGTGAAAAGTACTTCTACTCCATGGTTGAACACAAAGTAAAAGCAGGAATGGAGCATTATGCTTGTATGGTAGACCTCTATGGGAGAGCAGGAAAACTAGAGAAAGCAGAGGAACTGATCAAAGGGATGCCTTTTAAGCCTGATGTTGTTGTGTGGGGTGCATTGCTTGGTGCATGTGGCTTGCATTCAAGTTTGGAATTTGGTCAGATTGCTGCAGAGGGAATTTGGAAATTGAAAAATGGTCATCCTGCAGTATATTCAATGCTTTCAAAGATTCATGGTGAAAAGGGGGCATGGGGCCGTGTAACTGAGTTGAGGGAAATGATGAAGGAGAGGCGTGTCAGAAAACGAAAGGCAGGTAGTTGGGTTGAGTCCCCTTGCGATTTCAGATGAATGATATGACAGCAATCCTTCTGATAAAAACTTTTTGGCCAACTTAATATTCAAGCAAAGATGTTTCCGTGCTACACGATCTTTTGAACGATGTCTTCTACTCTTTCTTAATGAGAAATGGAGGTCACAATGACGATGGATTTTGTGAATTGTCCTCAAAATCAAGTGGCATGGTATGTCACTTGAAACTTAGGCATATTTATTCATCCGGTGGCTCCATGACATGACATCCTGACCGCAAAGGTGGTTGATGTTTCTATGACATCTCCTACGACAGAAACCAAGGATCTGCAGAAAGATCAAGATAATTCGGCACAGGCAGAAGTATCCAAAATGATGGATGAAGCGAGCCCTTTTTACTGGTTTCATACGTACACGTACGAACTGGAAACCTAACTATGATAAAGTTTGGTAAAGAAGCTCTAATTTGCGGTCAGGCAGAGGCAGAAGGAAGCAAAATAATGAATAAGACAACCTTCTTTACTTGTTCCACACATGCACCTGCTGTCGAGAACTGGAAACCTATCAATCACAACGTGTCCCTAATGATCACATCCCTGTGTTTTATGCCGTTTTAGAATTAAGACTCGTGTTTTAAAACTTTTTATTTTAGGACTGGTGGTTCTTCCATCTGTGGATTCAAGGCTTTACATGTTTTACCGTCTATTTGATGATGGAAATTTCATACGTAACGTATTTCAATATGACATGGCAATCATAGGTCATATGTACATGATCGAGTGAATCTTATCCGTTCAAATTTAAAACTTTGGAATTGAGGAAGCCATCGGATCATTTAGGTGAATTTCAAAGTAAGAAATTTTAAAAAGAAACATAAATAAATAAAAATAAAAAATCAATAGCTGGCCGATGGGCTGCCCACCTCTCACGGGGCGATCTGCCCCCTGCGATATGTTTTTTTAAAAAAATAAAATTTTTAATTTATAATTGCACTTATCTAGAAAAAAAAAACAACTAATTAACCTCAATTAATTTTGTTTAAAAAACTGTCAGATACATATGCATCTGACGTCTTATAAAATGTCACATATGATTTTTTTTCATCCTTAAATAAATGGAAAATCAAGTAGAGCCTTGAATGACAGATAGAAAATCGCATGTCCTAAAATAAAAAATTTTAAGGGAAAATATATTTTTCACTCATAAACTACAGAGTTTGTGACACATTGTACACTAAACCATTAGTTTTGACACATTACACCCTCCAAGTACTAATTTTATGTACTTTCCACCCTAGACTACTCACTTTAACACATTGTACTTCTTCAACTACCAATATTATACAATTTGCACCCTCCTTCCAACTATAATACTCTCAAAATTTAATTAATTGACAATAATATCTTCAATATATTGAAAGTGTGTCAAGGGCATTATTGTCATTTTAGTCTAAAATTTTGATACAGGATGTAAAGTGTCTAAAATTGATAGTTAGAGGGTATAATATCTCAAACATAGCAATTTAGAGCGTAAAGTGTAAAATTTACAGTAGTTCATGGGTGAAAAATGTATTTCCTTCCAAATTTTAAAACACGACCCTCACAGGTAAGTAGTTTACAATTTTCTTAAAAAAGAACTATTATCTCGTTCCTGAATACCCGACCCGAGTGTTATAGCGTATAATCGGTCTTTTGGTCAGGCAAATGCCGAGGGCATCATGAATATTCCTTAGTTAGACTTGGTTCCATCTGCAAATTGCAACCGGTCTTCCCTATCGAGTGCTTGTTAGTATGACTGGATTGTACGAGTCGGGATTTCACCAGTTCAAAATTTTCAATTTTAATTACATTCCATCTGCAGCTCTTGGGTAATTGTTTTGCTCCATCTATTGCGCATTCCTGTAAAAAAAAAAAATCGCACCCATTCTATTTATTTAGAGGAAAGATGCAAAACCCCTTAGCCGCTTACAGATGGCGTAAAGTCATGTTTTTGCCAGGTAGCAGACGCTTATCTCCTGGTGAAGAAACTGGGCAAATCTAATAAGATTCTTCTAAAGAAACCAACAATTCTTCTTTCTCTACTTGGCAATCGAAACCTTTTTATCAGTCTACAATACCGTTCCGCAAAGAATCCAAGAAGTCACCACCTAAATGGCTATACAGGAGACCAACACCTATGCGAGTGTATCACACTCACACTAAGCCAATCCTCACTGGGCACGTGGTAATGCCTATGACAATCGTGGAGGCCGCAGCTAGGAAGGACCCAGAAATCTCGAGAGGGAGCGAGAGAGAGAGAGCGGTTCTAGTCCATTCAGATAATCGTATCACATTCATTCCCTATTTTTCTAAAATGTTCATCACCTTGAAAGTCAACTAGCAACGAAACCACCCAATCCACAATTAATGGAGATAATAGGATACAACACAAAAATATACCTCACTACAACTACCATGAGGTAATGGTACAGATACTTTGCCAAATTTCAACCGCTTCCACTG
The DNA here is from genome assembly GCA_003952965.2 of Morella rubra. Classification (NCBI taxonomy): domain Eukaryota; kingdom Viridiplantae; phylum Streptophyta; class Magnoliopsida; order Fagales; family Myricaceae; genus Morella; species Morella rubra. The sequence continues at coordinate 56,411 of RXIC02000405.1, read as the reverse complement.
ACGAAGTGGCTCCGTTGAGAGCTACTTGGCAGCTATATGATTTAAAAATCCAGCTCTCAAAATATGGCCTACAATTGTCACAGGAGAAGTGACGTCGGAGTCGAAAGATATGGACAGCGTGAATCTCATTTTCTGTTCTTGCTCTCCTCCCTGTCCTTTTCCCGCTTCTTGTAAAGCCTCTCAAGAACGCGTTTAGCCTCACACTGAGGGAAGTTCGTCAGATCATAATAATGTGGCGCTACATCAATTAACCTGTACCACAAATGTTTGCCGGTTAGTGTTGACCATACATATCTTCAATGCCAGAAAGAGGGGATTAAGGAAATAGAGACTATTGCGCAATACTATATCAGAAATACATTCATAGTAATTGCTCATTTAGCAAAAAAAAAAAAAAACATTCATAGTAATTGCTCAAGAAACGAGGCAGCCAAAAAATTGATCAGTCATCAGTTTCGTTTAGGTGAACAACCAGTTTTACACAGCTGGTCTAAGGGACAAGACAAGAAATTTATCCTACATGACCCATTGTCTATGCCAAGCTATGCTAATCTAAAAAAGAAGCCTAAAAAATAAAGCTTAGGATTATTGACAACTTAATTAACAAAGATAAAAAAATGGACTTCACTTATGCAGGCAACACCCACCCATTGCGGCTAAAGATTAATCCCCCACCAATGGTGTGTAATAGCTAAAGCCATACCCCCCTGTCCATGCCGGGTGGGAATTTTCTCAAACAAAAAAATAAATAACAGACTGACTTGAAACTAACCATTCACCACGAATGTCTGTCACTGTGCGAATGAAATTCCTGCTTGTCAGGACATATTCATTATAAATTACCCACTCTGGCTTGTGATCCAAGCAATTCGATGGATGCAAGTGCACCACCTGCAAGACAGATTATGCAAGGGATCTTAAGTCTCATTCTTAATTGCAAAAGCGCTAACATAAGAACCTGGATACAGCATATTTTGAAATTGGTAACAAAAATGGCCTAAAAAGGGAGAATAAAAGAAATCATTTTACATACTTGGTTGTCTTTCACTGTCAAGTAGTGTCCAGTACGTTCCAAGTGAGCTACCTGCATGAAGTACCCTGCTAGCATAGCTTTCCTTATGTTGATGTAGTAGTCACGGCTGTTGAAATCAGTGCTGCACAACTTGAGGTTGAACCTGGCCATGATGCGCACTAGCTGTTGTCTAACGTTATCAGCAGCCTTCAAGGCTCTATGATTGACAAAGTTCTCGTAGCACCAAGAGGGATCTTCATCTGTAACATATTTACAAAGAAGATTTGCAATGAAAGTAAGTTGGAATCCTCAAGGCTAAAACTAAAAGATAAAAGTTAAGCGTAAAAAAGAACAGACAGCATTACCCACTTACTATTTTGCTTGTAAGCATGGTATACATTCAAGAGGGTGAGATGATCTCCATCAATGTGCCCAAACCTAGCTTTCGCTTCATCAGCAGCTTTTTGAGCCTCCCTAGGCCGGACAAAGCAATTGGGTACTAAAGAAAGAAATTGGTTATCACAGAGGAGGCCCACGGAGGTCAGCAGATGCATAGAGGCGCGAGACCATGTGCTTCATGAGAGAATACTGAGAAACTGCAACTATCTGCATCAGCACTTACTTAGAAATCCTATGGTGCATGCCAACCGGGGGCATGGAACCCAGAGAAGACAGTTGCTGATGACAACCTAATTTGACACTGTATTCCAACCGCGTGCACATGTACTTTTGCATGTGGGCAGGAAGAATACATCATATGCACAGAAATATGCTGTGCATATGCCAGACCAATGGCATTGCATCCAGTAAAGATGCAGCCCAACACAACTTTCTATATAGCTGAGACAGGACTCAAGACAGCACAAAAGGAATAAGCAAGAGAGAAAAATATACCTGAAAGCATGGCAGAGATAGACAGAATTTCATTTGAACAATTGAATTCAGGGCTAACAACGAGCATCTTTGACATCTGAGGATCTAATGGGAATTCACTCATAATTTCCCCCAGCTTTGTCAAATTCCCATCATCATCTAATGCACCCAAGTAATTCAGAACCTCTAATGCCCGCATCAATGTCTCTGGAGCAGGGGGATCCATAAAATCGAAATGCACCAGATCATCTATCCCCAGCTTCTTCAAGGTAAGAACGGTATTTGCAAGGTTTGATCTCAATATTTCTGGATATGTCTGAGGCTGAAGATCATTATGGAAACTTCTCTCTGTATAAAGTCTAAAGCATTTCCCAGGCTGAGTTCTTCCAGCACGTCCTGATCTCTGGTGTGCACTGGCCTTAGAAATTGGTGACACCAACAGGGATTCAACACGCACTCGAGGGTTATAAACTTTTTGTTTTGCAAATCCAGGGTCAATAACATAAACTATACCATCTATGGTCAAAGAAGTTTCTGCTATGTTGGTTGACACCACAATCTTCCTTCCAGGAGGACCATCGTCTTTTACCGGAGGGGGAGCTGGTTCAAAGATCTTCTGCTGCATGGCTGGGGGAAGTGTAGAATACAGAGGCACTGCTTTCACAGGTCCCACCTGGTCACCCAGATTCGCAACCTCTTTTGCTATTTTTCGGCATGCATCTTCTATCTCCTCCTCACCAGTGAGGAACACAAGTATATCCCCAAGGGGTTCACACATGTGAATTTGCACAACTGTCCGAATTGCCGCCTCAAGATAGTCCCTTTCAGGCTCTTGGGTGTAGAAGATCTCCACTGGATGGAGCCTTCCAGGAACTTTCATAAGGGGTGCACCAAAAAAATAACCTTGAAACTTTTCAGCCTCAAGAGTTGCACTCATCACGACCAGCTTCAGGTCAGGTCTATTTTTCAACACTTCTTTCAGAAGCCCAAATAGGACATCAGTTGCCAATGTTCTTTCATGGGCCTCATCAAGAACTATGACTTTGTAGCGTTCCAAAAGAGGATCTGTCATTGCTTCTCTTAGAAGCATACCATCTGTTAGGTACCTACCACATAAAACACAACAAATAGAAGTTATAAGTAAGCTCTCGCCTTACGTTTTAAAAGGAAAGAAGCAAACTATTTACTGAAGGACAAGCTACTTACTTCAAAACGGTTCTTGCACTACTGCAGTCTTCAAAACGGATACTGTAACCAACCTCTTCCCCAATGGTTACATCCATCTCCTCAGCAACACGTCGAGAAACAGACATTGCAGCCACCCTACGAGGCTGGGTGCATGCAATCATCATCTTCCTCCGTTTATCTGGAGTTTCAATGTCAATAGCTTCCAAAACGAATTGTGGAATCTGCAGAACAGGGATATGCCCTTAGTTAAATCCACTTCAATATGAAAGAGAATCCTCCAGGCTCTAGATCCAATACATGTAAACCATTTCTCCTTGTGCACATATATATCAACAGGAACATATGCGGCCCACAAGACCACCCCACATCACTAAGCTTCCCAACTCAACTCAGCACTCCAAGTTATTTATGATCATAAACCCAAAAGCGCCAAATGAGCACACACGAGAATATCAAACTGCCAAAAACTACCAAAGAAAAGCAACTTACCAACAACAGATGAGGAAATAAGGGGCATAGCAACGGATAGAAAGCCTTACTACTCAGGTTGGCTAGGCCCCAAGACATATGGAAAACAATAAAAGAACTAAATTTACCACGTTTAGATTCCAGTATCTCGTTAAGGATCCACAATAAAGCTCACTTGGGTTGCCTAAAAATGTACGGGAAGAAAAACCACCGCAAAGCTCATTCTAGTTGCCTAAAAGATAATTGCTTAGTTGCTTTCACATTCCATATAGGACACATCAATTGAATCCAATGCAAGTTACCAGCAAAGATTCCAATTTTACTAACAAACAAAACCTAATCAAGTAATCAACAAGCTATGAAAGTCGTCATTTTTCTGTACACATTCTCAGCAACCACATGACCTAAAACAGCAACCAAGCATTCCTTTCGATATTTCGAAACTAACCTGAGTGGTTTTGCCACTACCAGTCTCACCGACGAGGATAAGAGTCTGGTTAGCCTTGAGGACCTGCAAGAATTCCTCCTTCTGGTGCCACACTGGCAAGCTCCTCCTCTTCTCCAATATCTCGAAGTACCTCTGCGAGTACGGCCTCCCAGTCCACCTATTGATCCCACCATTGTTGCTGCTGCTGTTCATCGCCATCACTCCGCCGTTCGATTTCGTGATCTTCGAGACCGAGGTCTCGTCCACCACGTCGAACAAGCTCACCTTCCTCTTCCTCTCCGAACCCATGAGACACCCAACCCTACCCCTAATTCTAACCACACCGAACGCGCAAAAAGTCGGGAACTCCGGATCCCAGTTTAAAATCAGATAGGATCCGATTCCGATTCGCAGCAAAACAAAACCCTAGAAAAAGTAATTTGACTGATTGAAAGACAGACGGATTAAAAAAAAAAAAGGATACTAGGGCACGTCCGGAACTGTATTTATATGACAAGAAGAGGGAGAGGGGGAGCTGAATCAAGGAACTTTTCAGTATTATAGATGAGTCCCTGTTTTTACTCTTCTTCTTACATTAATCTATACAATAAAAGCCCGGCTCCCACATGGGCCCGTATGCCCTACGGGCCGAATTATTTTGGGTTAGGAGCTAATTCCCAATTTACGATCCACTTTGAAAGAGTCTTAATCTATTGGGTTGTTTGGAACTGAGGCCCAACAGGTTTAGCCCCTTCATGTGATACAACACAAAGCTCGCCCCCTTCTGACTTTTGGGTTCAGTTTAGCGGAGAGTGGGCTGCAAACAACTTTGGTTAATGGAGCCCTTCGTGCATTGGACATAGGCACATTATACAAAACCACCGGAAGTGCAAACTTAATTAGAAGTAAATTAACATCCAATAAAGGCTCTTGATGCTTTAACGAAGGAAATATTTTTTTATATATAAACAGTAAGACCAAGGGCGATAAATTAATAGTTGAAAAGAGAGATTTTTACTACTTGAGAAACCGTATTCAATCGGTGGGCATATAAGTTTAAATTAGGATTGTTCCGACCTTGCCTAATTTCAAGCGGCCCATATAAGGGATCCAGTTAGGGTTGGACCCAAAACTCGAGCCTAACCAACTTTGGTTTCCATCGGTCAGTTGGTTTTCGGCCCAATAATGAACAAGCCTAAACCTACATACCTAAAGCTAGGGGATCCATGTGTTTTTTGTAAATACGTCAATGCCCTTGGTGAATGAAGACGTGCTTATGTCTTGCAGGGGTATCAGTGGAATTTTAGGGGCTACTTTTGAAAACATAAGTGTAATAAAAATGATACGGCTCAAAATTGTGAGATTCCAAAGCATATTCGACTTGCTCGAAATTTTAATACTCCTAACTTTTTGAGTTATCAAACACCACGTATCGCGTTAGCGGCTATCCCCGTGCCTTTAGCTAGCATAGCAAAATGAGCACCTATCCAAAACCCGGTTAGGAGGGCTAACACCAAGCTTTATGGTAGGCGCCCAAATCAGCTTCAAGTTGGAAAGAAATATGGACACGCTCTTCTATTCTAGGCGCCCAAATCCTTCCTTTTATGGCTTGCACTTCTTTTGGACGCCCAACACCTTTTCCTTATTGAGCTCTTTATTTTTAGGCGCCATTTTATTTCCTTTCTTGCTCTTGTAGGCGCCAACTTTCTTGCCTTTTTAGTGTGTTTTGTTTTAGGCGTGTTAGGCTTTATTTCCTTAGCTAATTTCGGGTTTAATTAGGTTTCCTTGTTAGGGTTATTTTCCTTGTAACGTTTAGCCTTTAAATAGGAGCCTTTGCTTTGTAATTGGCAGTCATTGCTTAATCAAAATTGTGAGGATTAATTCTCTTTGGTTCTTTGAAGAACTTCTCGAACTTATCGGGATTTCCCGTGGCGTTCAACTTGACTTATCAAACGGAATTTCCATCACCGTTTGTGGCGTCTTCCTTATACCGAGGTTCTTGTTTTCATAAACAACGGGTCGAGGTCTTCCATTCGAATCAGTCCTAGAACGATCTTGGGTTCCCTTTCGTTGTTGGGTCTCGTTATTCTTGGCGAGGTTCACATCATTTGGTATCAGAGCTTTGTTTCTAGTTCAGGTTTGCCTATCCTTGACTTTGTTTTCGTTCCTTTGTTTCTTTCTTTTAGCCGTTCACATCCTTTGCCTACCTTTCAAATTTCGTTTCTTTGTTTCCTTTCAAATTCGGTTCACATCACCTAACTCTTCTTAGCCGAAATTTCTTTACCTCTTTTATTCCAACGTTGGTTATTCTAGTTCATGTCTAAAAGTGTGTTCTTATTTGATATATCCAAGCTATTTGAGATCTAATGATGTTATGAAAAGATAGTTGCTGACCATCAAAAGAAGAAAGAAAGGAGTTCGAAAAAAAAAAAAAGAGTATAAAAGTCTGTCAAAAAAAAAATTTCGTTTGTTTCCATATATTGAGGGTCCTGTTAGTCTGAAAATCACCTTACCCCAAGCAAGTATTTTTTTTCTATCTCGTGACAAATCTTTATTGTTCTAGTTTCCGAAATTCCAATCGATTGTGTTCCTTTTTATTCTTGCTTTCTTGAAAAAGTGAATTTGTGAAAAAGTGAGAAGAGAGAGTGAAAAAATTGGTAAAAAAGTGAAAAAGTTTATAGGAGATGGTGAAAAAGTGAAAAAAAATTTATGAGAGTTGATGAAAAAATGAGGAGAGAGTAATTTTTATAATGATGATAAAATTTTGGTTAGTGAACAAAGCTTTAATTACTTTTGAAAGTTTGATGTTGGTCAAGGAAACAAACAGATTACGCAATAAAAAGGAAGAATTTCATAATCCCAGTGCAAGTCGAAGACTATTTAAAGTTCAAGGAAATGTGGTTAGGGGTTTTTATTTCTAATGGTAGGTAGAGGTCAGACTCAGAGGATATAATATTAATACAAAAGGCCGCGACCATGCATGTCGAGATGTACGTAAGGGACCCATCTACGGGAAATGCAATAACTTAACTAGGCATTATCCTATCTCTGGAGGATTCTGATGATGACGATTGACGTACTTGAGGGAAGAGGGTACACCTGCTTGGCCGCAAATTTGCCATGCAGCGCCAGCACTACAGCTAATTATGGGAGTAGTGCTTGGAGTAGGTAGGCTGGCTTTAAATCCCGTTAAATGACATTAAATTCCACGGAATATATATTCTTATAAATTTCGAACTGAATTATGTCTCAACTTTTGTTTTTCGCTTGGTTTTAATGTTTTGTAATGCTTTTATCTTTGATCAAAGGACCATATAGCTACATTAATGATGATCACGATATATTAGTACCTTTGATCAGTTGGTATTTATAGACGGATCAGTAGTACGTACCTTTCGAACTACATTAATCATCTCGACTTTCTTAATTTTCTTTTAATTAAGTCGTATTGCCACATCAAGCTGCTCCAAATGCACAACTACATTGAATATCTTAGAAGGATATATATATTCGCTTTCACCAAAGAACACCACCCATATTAACACGTTTTTCTCCTGCTTCCTTAATTGCCAAAACAACAAACATACAATTAAATTATTTTTCTTATTATAGGGCGAAAGAAGAATTTACCAATCCGACGCTCATGATTTGTGAGGCACCAAGTTAGGGTTTGCCACCGACCGTCCCTTCGTTACCTGCCAATATTAAGTACTTGTCTCTCCTCGTAAGCTTGGTGCACTCAAACCCCAGAGCTTTTCCGATCTCACTCTGCACGTGGTTAGCCACATCGAACTTTGATTTCTGATCCCCATTGTACTGACTAGTGGATAACCCACATACCTTTTCAAGGAGTTGAACGGTGTACTGTGGTGCTGGGTTCATGAGGAAGAAGAATGGGTCTAGACACTTGAGCCCACTTGCGGTTGTGCCATAAAACATGGTAACGTGTGAGTCGAGTGCAACGGGTACTATGACGTCGCCTAATTCTGTAAATAAAGGACTGAATCTTAAGAGATAAGATTCTCTACACGTTGTACCCTCGGCGCAGATAACCACGTCTGCTTCATTCAACAAACTGTCGATCATCCTGGCATCTTCATCACGATTCCTTGTTAATCGGCAGGTTTTGATGGGTGATAACATCTCTGAAATTCTGCTTAGGCTGTACGAGACCCCAGTAAGACTTTTATCTAAAGCCACAGAAAGGTAAAGAGGGTCCAGGAGAGTTCTGTGGTTGCAAACATATAGGACGCCTTTAGATTTATGTTCCTCACTGGCAGTGCCTTGATGATCTGAATAAGAGCTTTTGGGTAAGGTAACTGTGAGGCGCATTCCGCTGAAGGCATTAAGAGGAGTAGATATTTTTGTGGGAAGTGTATTGCTAATAAGGATCCTGAAAATGGCAAGGATATACCCAAACGGGCTCCATGTGAATATAGCTAGAGCGTCCAGAGGTGTCGGTAGCAGAGCCAATCTACCATCATGAAAGATTAGAGGTTTAGGGTATTTTTCTCTTGTTAGGTTTTGCCAACTTTTCTTATCAGCTTCACCAACCAAATAAATCTCCTGTTGCAACGAGAATCAGAATTAGTATTGACACAAAGAGAAATAGTAATTGCTTGAAAGTTCTTTTCTTTTCCTTTCTTTTCTTTTCTTTTCTTTTTTGGTAAAAAAAAATTAGAAGAGATACCTTGCAATGGGAGAAGAAATGGTGATCAATGACTTTGTGCAGGCCAGTAATTCCAATCATGTTAGGACCCACTTGATCCTCTTCGAAGATTTCCTCTAAACCGCTAACATCCTTCTTTTCCTCCATAAGTCCCACAAAATAACCGTGGAACGACTTTAGCTCTCTCCCAATAACATTATCAATCTCTAAATAATCCATTAAGAAACCCTCGACCATTACGCGAGGAAGCTCACTCACACCAACTTTTCTCCCACCACTTCTCAGCACCGCAAATATCTCTGACCCGACGTCTTCTAGGAAAAACTTCGGCAAAACAATTTTTCCAGCTCGAAAGCTCTCTCTCTTGATCCCACAGAAGCAAACCATGACCATAATCTGCAAACCCATCTGTCTTCCAACCAAACAAATAACAGGGTATAAAAGAACGAGAAAAATAGCCCTTAAGAAGTTCCCAGCTTCAAAGGCCACAAGCATGAAGAATGGGAACAAGGATGAGGATTTTAGCAAAGCTCCTTCCACGTCGAACATCAAAGTTTGGCCTGAGAGGTCTGATCTGAGGGCAAGATCAGAATGATATCTTTGGTATTTAAACTGGTTTGCATGGATATTGCTTAGATTTATGTGGAAACCTCTAGGCTTCCTGAAGATACTGCGATAGAGAAACCAAAAAAGAGTGTTGAAGAACGAGGCTTTACACATTGGTGTGACACTGGCTGTTGAACTCGATCGTCGAATATGGAGTTGTATTGGAACCAAAAGCTCCATTTATACCGCTTCGAATATGATTGAACCCTTAGTCAAAGCTGGTTATTACAACAATGGCATTATGTCTACTAAGAGCCAGCTTCAGAAAATTTAATTTGCTGTCCGTTTCCATGCTAGTTCCTCGACGTTTGACCAGCTGCACTATTAATTCCGAATAATTAGGAATATATATTTTTATTTTTTTTTATTTTTTTTTTGAGTCGTATAGTCCATGTCGGCACCTTTTCATGCGTAAGGTTAAATAATTAAGATATATAAAATATACATTCAGCATTAATTTACAGAATTTTAAGTTCTCAAAATTGTCAATTAATGAGTAAATTTTCAAGTAAATGTCAGATATCACACAAAGATATATATATATACACACAGTACACGACAGTGGTATTTGGATGTCCTTATCTACAAATTAATTATATCATTGGTCATTTCTTTCCTCCTATGGATTCAGAACGACATGATCGAGAGAAAATTAAGCGACTTTTTTGTCAATTTTTCTTTTTCTCAATTAGTAAAACTAAAAAGCAAAACATTGAACATGGTTGAAATACTCTCTGGTTATTTAGGAAAAACTACAATCGGAATGAAGATCAAGATAAAAAGAACTAACCATTGAAAAAAACCTTTAAATAAGGTGATCAAGTTCGGCAGATCGATGAAGTAGTATTTTGGTAAAAAAGACTGAACTAGGGGCCAGCGGGGACCATGGCCTCTCAGCCCCAAAAAAATTCTTTATTTTAGTAAAAAAAAAAAAAATTTATAATGATTTTCTTGTATTTTTATATTTTAATATTTATATTTTATTTTTGTGTAACTGATCCCTAAAATTAAATTCTAGCTTCGTCGTTGAATGCATGCATCGTAGAGTTTGTACAAGACTCGACAACGTTACCCATGTACTTGGCAAAACATTACAGTGCAGAAGAACTTGCAAAGCATTAATGCCTGCTCAGATGACGGGAGAGAGCCGTTTTAAATGCCCGCGTATATGCCAAATTTCCACTGATATTCGGCCAGCTATTAGAGGGACCAGGCCCAAGCGGCGGGATACCAATCTTTACCACACGCCAACTTTGCCGGATATATATATATATATATATATATATATCGTAGACTGAATGGCCCAAAATTGGTTGAGAGTGTCATTATGCATGTCAGATGTTCAGACGACAAATATAGGCCCACGGCCGTAAATTCGGATAACGAAAGTTGTGGACTTTTAAAGCTCCGGCAGGACCGCGACTCACTGCCCGCCGCCCCATTGTTGGCCAAGTGGGACATGCCGGAGGAAGATCAGGGACGAGAGGGCTAGCTGTAAGCTGTTGTGGTGCCCCAAAACTCTGAAAACCTCACTAAAGTTTCAGACTTCTGCATGCACTAACGATGCATTTCAAAAGTGAGAAGTCCGTCCAAAACCATCCACAGCGTTAGGCAGATTTAGATCACAGTCGTTTGAGTTTGAAAGCTAGCTCACGGAATCTCCACAGGGGTGGCTCATCGGGAGAGTGAACAGGGTTGGAAGCCGAGGGATAAAGATTAGGGGAGATGGAGTTAGGTCCCTCCAGAAGTCTCCTAATTATAACGCGCAAAAGAGAAAATGCTTAATAAAAAAGATGATAATTATACCAAGACCCGGATTTATGGAGCCTCCAAAACTACATGAAGCTTATCAAGACAAGACTTGAATTCACAACTTTTAAATCAAGAAATGATGACAATATATGCCCTGCTTGAAATGGACGTATTATTTGGCTCTATTGTTGTTTACTTCTCGTGGGACTGTAAAGGTATTTTATTTTATTCTTGTGAAAAAAAAGTAATATCTCGAATGATGGAGGGATACAATTACAAAAAAGGAATTAAATGATTTGAGGATATATACAATAGAAGGAAATGATTTGATGGTATACAATAAGATAAGACATTTGAAATTAATTCAAAGCATTTGGGGTGAAATTTAGAGGTTAAGGATCCTTTAGAATTTATAGGCTTTTTTTTTTTCTAAATAAATTCAATTGACCCAGAAAAAATCAAGGAGGAAACCTTGAGTTATCGCTGGTGAGAATCACAGTAGGAATAACATGGGGATAGACCCAACCAAGTTCTCCTCTAACGCCCATTTTGCAAGATTATGGGCTACAAAATTAGCATTGCGCTTAACATGCTTAAAAGACCAAAGACTATGGTCACTACTCAGACTAATGATATCAGTAACAAACGGACGGATGAGCCAATCTGGAGGGGAGCCTCTGTTAGTAATCGCCTCAATCACCATTTTGGAGTCACCCTTGAAAATCACTTCATACTATTGTAAGAAAGTAGCCTCCTGAACAGCAAATAGAGCTGCTCTTGCCTCGCCCACAAGGGGACCGCTAGGAGGTAAGCTCTTTGTCCAAGCAAAAAGTATATGTCAATCAGCATTCCTGCAAACAGCCACAGCAAACACCAAGGAAGGTCAAACAGCAACATCATAGTTAATTTTTCATATATTGACAGGAGGAGGACACCAAACCACATGATTAGCTGCAAGACTGAAAACTTCTGACCAGGCCACAGAATATTCTAAGAATAAGGCACGAATATTTGCAATTAAGGTCAAAGGATCAAGCTAGACTCTATAGTGAATGATTTGGTTCTAAGAGTATTAAATGGAATCCATGAATAGAGTAGAAAAGAGTATGAACTTTTGTTGATTGGCCAACAGGAGGTTCAAAACATCACCTGCATGTAAAATAGTTTTAATCCACTTAGCTATACTCTGCGGGCTAAGGGCCCGAATATTGAGAGTCCAGGGAGATTCCATCCAGGCCAAGCAGGCAATTGGACAAGTAAAAAAGAGATGCTCGAATGTTTCAAGAGCACAATGACAAAGGGTGTAGGATAGCTCCTCTTCATAGGGTGATTCTGACCAGCAGGTATTAGTCTTACACGGCAAAATGGTCCAAGCAATCTTCCACAGAAGGAGTTTAAGACGATCTTGTAAGGGCATATTACCCAAAGTTTCTTCCAATTCTCAATTGGGAAAAGTGGTAGGGGCTGGTTGGCATGAGACTCTAAGATCAAATAACTAGATTTGACTGAAAAAACTCCTTTTATGGTTAGGGATCCAAATCAATCGATCATTAAGGTTGGCCGAAGGAATATAGTGGTTTAGAATCTAATTAGCATCCTCCAACACAAAAAGCTCTCTAACGAGACCAACATTCCACATAAAAAAAGGATGAGATAAGTAGATTGGACATTATCTCCTCTACATCAGGCGGCTAAAAACCAAAGATCAGTCCACATATGAATAGAGTCTCTTGCCCCAACCTGGAAGCCAGCATTTGCTTGAAGCAGCGGGGTAACCCGTGATATACCACGCCAAAACCATGAAGCTCCTAGTCTCGAATTCTCCTTTCAAATGAAATTATGCCTTAGATATTTCGCACGAATAATCTGGACCCAGGACTTGTCAAGACTCGATTGTATCTGCCAGGCTAACTTAGTAAGTTGAGCTCGATTAAGATCCCACATAAGTTTAAGATCGATCTCACCGCAAGCTTTTGGACTACATAAAGAAGACCAAGATTTGAGATAGAGATAACGTTGCCCATCATCACGAAAATCTCACCAAAACTTTTGCATCATAGCATCCAGCCGATTGCAAATAGCTTTTGGCATAAAGAATTGGGTCATGGTATAAGCAGAGGCCATTGAATGGGAGCACCAAGCGCCTAGCTTAGGATAAAGAATGTATCTGCCAGCCCTCCAGATGCTGTTTAACTCTCTCACAGATAACCTTGAACTGAATATTCTTATTTTGGGAGATGAACACAAGCAGTCCCAAGGGCTTTTCCACATTGTCATTTCGAGGGAGTTGTAAAATTTTACAAATCTATTGGGCAATTCTAGGGAAGCTACTGCGGGTAAACGTAACAGAGGACTTCCTTACTTTAAGACGTTGACCATACCAGCCAGCATAGCGACTTAAACAATCTGAAATAACCTACACTTCATTGGTCTCGGCCTTGCAAAAAATAAGAAGATCATCAGCGTACAAAAGATGAGAGATATCAGGGACTCCTCTCCCAATATAGATGTCATAAAGCTGACCTTGGTCCTCCAACCAAGAAAGGATTCGGGAGAACACTTTCAAACCAATAATGAACAATAACAGGGAGATGAGATCCCCTTGCCTGAGACCACGCGAAGGCTTAAAGAAGCCATAAGGCGTACCATTAAGCAAAATAGAATAAAAAACAGAAGACATAGTTGGGCAGGGAAACCAAAGCAATCCAAAGCACGAACAATAAGAGACCACTACATACGATCATATGCTTTCTCAATATCAGCTTGAATAGCTGTGTATTGACGCCATTTCTCTTGCTTTTGAGCATATGAAAAACTTCATGGGTGAGGATAGAGTTTTCTTGAATCACTTGGCCTTGAACAAATACAGACTGCATGGGAGAGAAATCATACTAGGAAGGAATTTTGCAAGAATCTTGGATCTAATCTTGTACGCAACATTGCACAAACTACTAGGCCGATAATGACCTATTTCGGTTGGATGGTCTGTCTTTGGAATTAGAGTGATAAAAGAGCCTGAAAAAATCAAGCACTATCTTCGTGACATCCGCACCAACTATGTCCCCGTATTGTTTAAAAAAGAAACCTGTCATCCCATTAGGGCTAGGACTTTTATGAGAACGAATACTCCAAATGGCTGCCCAAATTTCATCCGAGTTTGGTAATTCACAGAGGCCTGCACACTCCATTAGGTCCAGTTGGGGGGTAATCAGTCCATTAAGATCATCTGGAATAGAAGGATCATCAGAAGTAAACAAATTCTAGAAATATCCAACAATATGGTCTCCAACCAAAGTTCTAAAGGACAGCCACTCACTGTTACCATTTTTGATAAATTCAATGGCATTTCGCCGACGATAGATCATTATAAAGAAGTGAAAATTTTTGATATTTAGATCCCTGGTGGTCAGCCAGGTCTTCCTTGATTTAACCCTCCACAATTCTTTTTTAGATTTTTCCTCAGCCCGAAAGGTAGCTACCCACGACTTTTCAAGAGAATATTCTGTTCAGAAAGAGGAAGAGCCTGTACCGATTGAATATGGGCTGTTAAAGTCTTCAGCTGATCCTTGATAAGGCCAAAATGGGTCTTGTTACAGAGTTTTAAGGCTTGCTTAATAGTTTTTCGATTTAGAACAAATCAAGTACACAGAAGAGCCACGAAGAGCCACGACAAAAGAGAGCCCATGAGTAATCACGCGGCCATAAGACTTATCTTTGACCCAAAAGGGTTCAAGTCTGAAAGGCTTGGGGTAAGAGAACGCCTTTCCATCCATTTCAATAAGCAACGGGACATGGTCTGAGGAAACCCGCAAAAAGGTGAGTAATTTTGAATCGAGGAAATAAAGCCTGCCACTTAGAGTTTGCAATTGCACAGTCCAATCTTTCCTTGATATTAGCCCACCCATGTCTATTATTGACCAGGTAAAAGATTGACCCTTTAAACCAAGATCTATCAGCCCAAACAAGTCCCTTAATTCTTGCAACGGGTTAGTAGATGAAGAAGCAAATGGGAGTCCGCCTTGTTTCTCCCAACTTGCCGACACACGATTAAAGTCACATAAACAAAGCCAAGGCCCTCCAAAAGCTTCAGCAGCAAAGTGGAGAGCCTTCCAAAATTCAAACTTTTGATTCCAAAGAGTTGGTCCATAGACCGCAAACACAAGCCAAGCAACAAAAGATCCACATTGATTGTTTTAGATAGCCAAACACAAAAAATTCGAGTTGTGGGAATGAATAAGACCCCAGATTGAACAAACTGACACAACTCTACTCAGCTCACGACAGTTCCAATAAACGTCTTTCATTGCGCTGGGCTAGGCGCGGAAAGGTCCGCAGCCTCAGCCCAATTTTCTTCTTCCGAATTTATAGCTAAACCAAATTTAGCCGATTGGAGAAGCATCATCAGCTCATTTTGCATCTCAGTTAGAACCTTGCGTTTCTTGACATTCATCTTCCTCCGATGTAGCTTCAGGTCAGCAAACACAATATCATCATCATCATCCTTGAGAGAAGAAGGTGGAATCAGGTTTTGGGGGGGAGTCGCATTTCGCAGAAAGGAGAAACCCACTGGGGAGCTCACCTTTTTAACCCGTTCACACTCTTCTTCTGAATCAAACAGCTTCTTCTTCCTTTTATCTACACGGCTCAGTTGAGAAAGATTAATAGGAGAGCCCTCTGGAGCAAGGCTAGGCCCATCATCTAGGAGAGATACCTTCTTTAAAGAATGGGCCATACTGAAATACAAATCCCCTTTTAGAGGAAGGGAGTGGGGCTCATACGAGGCCTTAAGCCTAATGGAATTCTTCGAACAAAAAAGGGGCCCAAACTGCACCCAAAGGACTTCCCTATAGGGGAGGGTGGGCTCGGCCCAAATGACGGGGAGAAAGGTTTTATAGAAATATTATTTTTCTTTTTGGGATCCGACTCGAGCCCAAGTTGACTTGTGAAAATAACGGTAGGTCTAGGAGGGATAGGGATAGCAGAGTCCAACACGACAGACTAGATGTGAAAATACGATATCAGCTGCTCTTACATCAAAATGGAATATGTCGTAGAAGATTTCGAGTGAGGAAGAGGCTCACAAGTACCCTATTGGGGTGATGACAGAGAGGGAGTAGCAAGCAAGGCTCTCAACAGAACACCAGCCCCAAAGGTCTTGGTCAGGGGAGTAGAAAACCTCGAAGGGTAAGGACCAGCAGATGGCGACCCAACAATAACCTCATACCGGCCAGAACTGCTGAGGAAGGTGACCAATGGCATTAAACCTGGACTGAGACAAGTAGTCGAACAAACTGGAGGACAGACGGCCAATTGAAGGACACCAAATGAGCAATCTAAATAACCAGTCAAAGGAGATTCCAAAGTCTGTGTTAATAACTTCTTTGGATCTTGAACTAAAGTACCATATGAGTGGATAGGGGGATAGCAATTAATGAAAACTAAAAGGAATATAACGAACAATAACTGCTCTTTGTAATGTAGCCGGATTTGCTCTCATAAAAGGACCAATCCCTACTGATGATTTCAAGCTAGCAGCCCTTTTGCATAGCTTATTGGGATGGCCAATCATGCTACAGGAATAGCAAAAATTCGCTAGTTTTTCGTATATAAATTGGACCCAGAGGGTGGTGGGCCCTACGAGGGATGGGGAAGCCTCCCACAAGTTGTCTGCAAATATCCATTTCAACTTTGAGTCATATGAAACTCTTTTTAGCAGAATCTCGGTATTCATTGTTGTTGATCTCCAGTAGCCGACCTAGCTTACAACCAATGATTATAGTTGTACTTTCATCTACCCGATTCCAGGGCAAGCCATGAACTTGCACCTACATGTTAACCATATGAAATTTCATTTTCGATATCGTAAGCTCCAGGTCCCAAGGGATAAGCACCATGAGGTTGCCCCAGATATTCCATGGGGTATGACCCAGAATAAAAACCGTATCCTCCTCCTTTGGGAACTAGAAAAGAAAGATGTTAAGTTTCGTTTCAATCAATGTAAAACTCTTTGACCTCAGACCAGGCCGCCTTCAGTGACGCCTGTACCATAGAAGGTTAGAAAAAACGGGGGGCAAATATTTTCCTTAATAGGGCATGACCCAAATCTGTGTTATTTCCTTCATCATTAGGTGTAAGTATGGTATGAAAATCTTCCCAATCAAGATCACGGATCTTTGAGGATAGTACATCCACTTCAAGAGAAGGGTATAGATAGGGGAACTAGATGGGACACATGGGAAATCGAGAAATGCAAAGGACTAAGGGAAACCCTAACAGGACTTCACGAGAAAGTACAAGGAGAAAAAGCTCTACCTGTATAGAGAGAAAAAAGAGATAACTTGCAGTAGGTGATGATCGACTCCTTTAGAATTTATAAGTTATTCAGCCTTGCGCGTAACTTTTCTTAAAATTTCAACTGCCTCGACACTCATCAATAAATGGCAAAATGGGCAAGAACCTCCAAAACAGCGATAACCCAGCCATCTAGATTAAGATCTCGTCGTGTGATCCACTGCCAAGCTTATAACGAACCCCCTTCATATAGGATTTGACCACCCAGGCAGATGATGCTACAGTGCACGCCACAGTATTTATCTTCAACGCGTTGGGAGGAAGGGCTTCGACCCAACTAATCTTTTAAGCTACTAACTGAGATACTCAGGCGGCAGAGTGAAGGATGAACTGCCCTTAAGTACCTTCACTTATATGTCATTTGGTCTGTTATACAACATCCAACCCAACTAGCAATCAATGCTCGATTAAGATCATAAAATTTCATGATCCCAAGACCCCCTACTGCCTTTGGCCTACAAATAAACTCTCAAGCAGTGGGCAAGTAATGCCTCGATTAGCCTTTATTGAAACCCCACCAGAATTTCCTCACAAACCCATCCAACTCTTTTACATAATTCATTTGGTAACATGAAGGTGGACATGTACTAAGAGGGTAGAGATGCTACGGATTTATTAAAGTTAATCTTTCCGCTTAAGAAAGAGTTATCACTTTCATCGAAGATGCAAACTTGGACTCAGGGATGGGGGAAAATGAAGAGGTAGGTGTTAGAGATGAGTTTTTTCATATAAAACCATCTACGTGTCTCCAAGATGAATGGAGAGAATCACTCACCGCTTGCTGATTCAAAACTTTGATAGATAAGAGGCGGCCAACCAAAGTGTGATCGAACACGCATCTTGATTAGGCTCAGTGATCAGAGAGTTATCCATCCATGACATCTCTTATGTCCTTCGACACATCTTGATCAAGCTTAATGACCAAAGAGGTATCCATCCATAACAGCTATTGATCAAGCTCAGTGTTCAATCTCTTTTATACGTAAGTTAGATCCATTATTGAACAGAGAGGAGGAGAAAAGTGAGGGTGAAAAAGAGGGACGAAGGAATGGCTAAGGATGGAGGAGATGCATTAAAGGGTTATCCATAGGGGTGGGAGGGAGAAGACAAAGGGTCAGGAGGTAGGGCAAGAGAAGCATTGATAGGGATGGGATAGAGGAGGGGAAGCGAAACCAAGGACAAGGTTTAGGGTGTGTTTGAGTGTTAAAATTTTGGAGAAGTTAAAAGTTTAGGATATTGGAATTGGTGAAAAAGTGAAAAGAGATATGATTTGAATGAATTTTTTATATTTATTATAGTGAAAAGTAATGATTTATGGGGGAGAGAGAAATTATATTGTAATTATTTTATTATGTTACAAATTTAAAAGGCCTAAAATTTTAGTAAACAAACACAACCTTAGTCTAGAAAGGGTAAGAGGGAAAAAAAAAGTACGACATGTATATTAATGGCCTGTCAAAAGGGTAGTCAGGGCCTCAAGGGTTAAAGAGCAATGGCCGTGAGTTAAAAACAATTCTATGCTATGCAACCCATCAACAAAACAAATGGGTTTTACCAGAAGGAAATGTCGGGATGCAGCACCATTCCCTTCAGTTATGGGGGATGGACGGACTCGTGGCCCAACTATGCATGTCTGTCTGTTCCCAGCGTTCATCAATTGGGCTGCAGCCTGGGACAATTACTAGCGTCTTCAAAAGGTTCAGTTTGTAAATGTTGAATACCTTAGCAATAGTCCTTAAAAAGAGGATCTATTGGGTCTAACTCCTTCATCAATTTCTTAACATTTGACAGTTTTTACATCAAACATTATATAAATGAGCAAGCCCTCTGACATCTGACCTTTTTCTTTATCTGGATATATGTGCATTCTACAAGCCCATACACAGATGCACTCTTCATTCTGATTAGGTACTCCAGGCGCTTTAAATGCCCACTCATCATTTGTTTACAAAACAGAAAAAATAACCAAATGAAATCCTCTGATGAGATCAAAAGCCTTTGATTATGTCTACAAAACTTAGTGCTGTACAAATGGGGAATGAGGCATATCAAGATCTGGTGTTCATGGTTAACATAAAAAACCAATAGTTCCGCTCCCATAGTTCGTAGTAATTCCAGTATATTCAATGATTATGCCCTAAATTCTTCTGAGTTAACAGTAGCTTACAATTACAACCATCATGAAGAATAAATTGTGAATTCATGTATGTCATTACTTGAGAAGAAGAGCAGAAAAAAAAGTGTTGAGATCTGTTGGAGACTATGTAACACACAAAGATTACACAAAGGATGTTAATATATGCTTTTGAGAGCTTTTATACAAACACATGCATCAATCGAATATTAGACAATGTATAAAAAATTTGTCTCACCTACCTCAATTAGATTAAAATGAACCTAGGAGCACTGAAATGTTTCGATTTCAAAAAAAAAGTTAAAGTTGAGTGCTCATGTGGTTAATGAATGAATTTCCCATCTTCTCCAGATGATGTTTGTCCTTCAGAGTTTAGGGGGTCTAATAGGTAGCAAGTCATCCCGAAATCAAAATGGGGAAAGACTCAAGTGTAAATGGGTTGCAATGATACCCAAGATATGAGCACTCAGCATAGTTGCATCTTCATTGACATCGTATCATCTTGCCATTTTACGCACTACTAGCCCAGGACCAGAATGAGACACCTTCTCTTCCGCAGAGCTGCAGATACAAGGAACATAGTGAGAAACAAAAATTAGAGCAAAGTACTTTAGTAATCCTGGCGACTCTAGTAACCACACAAACGAAGGATATATCAAGCGAAGGAATGAAAAACCTAAGCAAGCCAGAACCAGGTCCCTTGCTTTTAAAGGCAAATGACTCCTTGTAATGCTGAACTGAAATCAACCCTTCCCTTGCAACCACTGCTGGCTCAGCAGACCCATGTAACATCACACTTGCACTACTTCTGGCGCTTAATCCTATGAGCAAGATTTCACCAACATAAATCACACAGACACAAGAAAACACACACACACACATTAGATTAATTGAAATTTTGAATGACATAGATTGTTAGGTCTATGCTTTTGGAGCTTGGTCGTCCTATGAGCAGATTTTCACCACGGTAAAGATGTCAATCACAGAAATAACATATACATGGGATCACTTACAATATTTGGTCACAGACATAAGCAAAGGAGACATGCTGAGGATGGGAACCTAAGTTTTTGCACACTGCAGGGGTCACATAACTGACTAGTACATTACACGCAAGCACAGACAAATTGTGGTCAATCAGATGCCGCTCCTCCAAAATCAAGAAGCCTTTAATTTTGAACCTAAAGCGTCTGTTCAAAGCAGAAGTAAGATAACATCCTTGAAGTGCGATAGTCCAGTTGGGGACCCGCACTCTTTCTTTATTAATATGGACATAAGCAGGAGAAGTTTAGCAAAACAAAGCAGAAAAGTATTCCATCCCATGATCTCCAATCGCTGACTTGGTGAAATAAAGAAATTATTTCATTCCATCTTCTGCAGCAGTTTAAAATATGGTTCACCTTTCGAGCTCTTCAGAAAACTTCATTTGTTCTGGTGTAGATGTCAAGGAGGCCTATATTTTGTGGTTCAATAGGATCCCTTAACCAATTTCTTAAACATCTTTCTGGTAGTCATCATCAATGTACCAGATTTTCACAGAAAGTTAGCTTCCCGTGTTTTGGAAAGGAAGTGGAAGCAAGGTTTTTAATTCCAAAGAATAACTAAGTGCTATGAGCTTTTCTAGTCATCAGAAAAAGAGGAAAAAAAGCAACACACTTGAGAAGGCATGATGACTAGAAAAGCTCATAGCACTTAGTTATTCTTTGGAATTAAAAACCTTGCTTCCACTTCCTTTCCAAAACACGGGAAGCTAACTTTCTGTGAAAATCTGGTACATTGATGATGACTACCAGAAAGATGTTTAAGAAATTGGTTAAGGGATCCTATTGAACCACAAAATATAGGCCTCCTTGACATCTACACCAGAACAAATGAAGTTTTCTGAAGAGCTCGAAAGGTGAACCATATTTTAAACTGCTGCAGAAGATGGAATGAAATAATTTCTTTATTTCACCAAGTCAGCGATTGGAGATCATGGGATGGAATACTTTTCTGCTTTGTTTTGCTAAACTTCTCCTGCTTATGTCCATATTAATAAAGAAAGAGTGCGGGTCCCCAACTGGACTATCGCACTTCAAGGATGTTATCTTACTTCTGCTTTGAACAGACGCTTTAGGTTCAAAATTAAAGGCTTCTTGATTTTGGAGGAGCGGCATCTGATTGACCACAATTTGTCTGTGCTTGCGTGTAATGTACTAGTCAGTTATGTGACCCCTGCAGTGTGCAAAAACTTAGGTTCCCATCCTCAGCATGTCTCCTTTGCTTATGTCTGTGACCAAATATTGTAAGTGATCCCATGTATATGTTATTTCTGTGATTGACATCTTTACCGTGGTGAAAATCTGCTCATAGGACGACCAAGCTCCAAAAGCATAGACCTAACAATCTATGTCATTCAAAATTTCAATTAATCTAATGTGTGTGTGTGTGTTTTCTTGTGTCTGTGTGATTTATGTTGGTGAAATCTTGCTCATAGGATTAAGCGCCAGAAGTAGTGCAAGTGTGATGTTACATGGGTCTGCTGAGCCAGCAGTGGTTGCAAGGGAAGGGTTGATTTCAGTTCAGCATTACAAGGAGTCATTTGCCTTTAAAAGCAAGGGACCTGGTTCTGGCTTGCTTAGGTTTTTCATTCCTTCGCTTGATATATCCTTCGTTTGTGTGGTTACTAGAGTCGCCAGGATTACTAAAGTACTTTGCTCTAATTTTTGTTTCTCACTATGTTCCTTGTATCTGCAGCTCTGCGGAAGAGAAGGTGTCTCATTCTGGTCCTGGGCTAGTAGTGCGTAAAATGGCAAGATGATACGATGTCAATGAAGATGCAACTATGCTGAGTGCTCATATCTTGGGTATCATTGCAACCCATTTACACTTGAGTCTTTCCCCATTTTGATTTCGGGATGACTTGCTACCTATTAGACCCCCTAAACTCTGAAGGACAAACATCATCTGGAGAAGATGGGAAATTCATTCATTAACCACATGAGCACTCAACTTTAACTTTTTTTTTGAAATCGAAACATTTCAGTGCTCCTAGGTTCATTTTAATCTAATTGAGGTAGGTGAGACAAATTTTTTATACATTGTCTAATATTCGATTGATGCATGTGTTTGTATAAAAGCTCTCAAAAGCATATATTAACATCCTTTGTGTAATCTTTGTGTGTTACATAGTCTCCAACAGATCTCAACACTTTTTTTTCTGCTCTTCTTCTCAAGTAATGACATACATGAATTCACAATTTATTCTTCATGATGGTTGTAATTGTAAGCTACTGTTAACTCAGAAGAATTTAGGGCATAATCATTGAATATACTGGAATTACTACGAACTATGGGAGCGGAACTATTGGTTTTTTATGTTAACCATGAACACCAGATCTTGATATGCCTCATTCCCCATTTGTACAGCACTAAGTTTTGTAGACATAATCAAAGGCTTTTGATCTCATCAGAGGATTTCATTTGGTTATTTTTTCTGTTTTGTAAACAAATGATGAGTGGGCATTTAAAGCGCCTGGAGTACCTAATCAGAATGAAGAGTGCATCTGTGTATGGGCTTGTAGAATGCACATATATCCAGATAAAGAAAAAGGTCAGATGTCAGAGGGCTTGCTCATTTATATAATGTTTGATGTAAAAACTGTCAAATGTTAAGAAATCATGAAGGATGACCCAATAATCCTCTTTAAGACTATTCTAAATTCAACATTTAAACAAACTTAACTTTTGAAACGCTAGAATCTGTCCCAGGCTGCAGCCAATTATGAACCGCTGGAACAGACAGAACAATGCATATTCCACGAGTCTCCGTCCATCCCCCATAAACTGAAGAATTCTGCATCCCGACAATTTCCTTCTGTAAAAACCCATTTTGTTGATGGTTGCATAGCAAAAGAATTGTTTTTAACTCACGCCATTCTCTTTAACCCTTGAGCCCTGAACTACCCCTTTACGCCATAATATACCATGTCGTACTTATTTTTTTCAAACTCTTACCCTTTCTAACTAGGGTTGTTTGTTTACTAAAATTTTAGCCTTTTAAATTGTAACATAATAAAATAATTACAATATAATATCTCTCTCCCCACTAAATCATCTATTTTCACTATAAATAAATATAAAAAATTCATTCAAATCATATCTCTTTCACTTTTTCACCAATTCCAATATCCTAAACTTTTAACTTCTCCAAAATTTAACACTCAAACACACCCTAAACCTTGTCCTTGGTTTCGCTTCCCCTCCTCTATCCCATCCCTATCAATGCTTCTCTTGCCCTACCTCCTGACCCTTTGTCTTCTCCCTCCCACCCCTATGGATAACCCTTTAATGCATCTCCTCCATCCTTAGCCATTCCTTCGTCCCTCTTTTTCACCCTCACTTTTCTCCTCCTCTCTGTTCAATAATGGATCTAACTTACGTATAAAAGAGATTGAACACTGAGCTTGATCAATAGCTGTTATGGATGGATACCTCTTTGGTCATTAAGCTTGATCAAGATGTGTCGAAGGACATAAGAGATGTCATGGATGGATAACTCTCTGATCACTGAGCCTAATCAAGATGCGTGTTCGATCACACTTTGGTTGGCCGCCTCTTATCTATCAAAGTTTTGAATCAGCAAGCGGTGAGTGATTCTCTCCATTCATCTTGGAGACACGTAGATGGTTTTATATGAAAAAACTCATCTCTAACACCTACCTCTTCATTTTCCCCCATCCCTGAGTCCAAGTTTGCATCTTCGATGAAAGTGATAACTCTTTCTTAAGCGGAAAGATTAACTTTAATAAATCCGTAGCATCTCTACCCTCTTAGTACATGTCCACCTTCATGTTACCAAATGAATTATGTAAAAGAGTTGGATGGGTTTGTGAGGAAATTCTGGTGGGGTTTCAATAAAGGCTAATCGAGGCATTACTTGCCCACTGCTTGAGAGTTTATTTGTAGGCCAAAGGCAGTAGGGGGTCTTGGGATCATGAAATTTTATGATCTTAATCGAGCATTGATTGCTAGTTGGGTTGGATGTTGTATAACAGACCAAATGACATATAAGTGAAGGTACTTAAGGGCAGTTCATCCTTCACTCTGCCGCCTGAGTATCTCAGTTAGTAGCTTAAAAGATTAGTTGGGTCGAAGCCCTTCCTCCCAACGCGTTGAAGATAAATACTGTGGCGTGCACTGTAGCATCATCTGCCTGGGTGGTCAAATCCTATATGAAGGGGGTTCGTTATAAGCTTGGCAGTGGATCACACGACGAGATCTTAATCTAGATGGCTGGGTTATCGCTGTTTTGGAGGTTCTTGCCCATTTTGCCATTTATTGATGAGTGTCGAGGCAGTTGAAATTTTAAGAAAAGTTACGCGCAAGGCTGAATAACTTATAAATTCTAAAGGAGTCGATCATCACCTACTGCAAGTTATCTCTTTTTTCTCTCTATACAGGTAGAGCTTTTTCTCCTTGTACTTTCTCGTGAAGTCCTGTTAGGGTTTCCCTTAGTCCTTTGCATTTCTCGATTTCCCATGTGTCCCATCTAGTTCCCCTATCTATACCCTTCTCTTGAAGTGGATGTACTATCCTCAAAGATCCGTGATCTTGATTGGGAAGATTTTCATACCATACTTACACCTAATGATGAAGGAAATAACACAGATTTGGGTCATGCCCTATTAAGGAAAATATTTGCCCCCCGTTTTTTCTAACCTTCTATGGTACAGGCGTCACTGAAGGCGGCCTGGTCTGAGGTCAAAGAGTTTTACATTGATTGAAACGAAACTTAACATCTTTCTTTTCTAGTTCCCAAAGGAGGAGGATACGGTTTTTATTCTGGGTCATACCCCATGGAATATCTGGGGCAACCTCATGGTGCTTATCCCTTGGGACCTGGAGCTTACGATATCGAAAATGAAATTTCATATGGTTAACATGTAGGTGCAAGTTCATGGCTTGCCCTGGAATCGGGTAGATGAAAGTACAACTATAATCATTGGTTGTAAGCTAGGTCGGCTACTGGAGATCAACAACAATGAATACCGAGATTCTGCTAAAAAGAGTTTCATATGACTCAAAGTTGAAATGGATATTTGCAGACAACTTGTGGGAGGCTTCCCCATCCCTCGTAGGGCCCACCACCCTCTGGGTCCAATTTATATACGAAAAACTAGCGAATTTTTGCTATTCCTGTAGCATGATTGGCCATCCCAATAAGCTATGCAAAAGGGCTGCTAGCTTGAAATCATCAGTAGGGATTGGTCCTTTTATGAGAGCAAATCCGGCTACATTACAAAGAGCAGTTATTGTTCGTTATATTCCTTTTAGTTTTCATTAATTGCTATCCCCCTATCCACTCATATGGTACTTTAGTTCAAGATCCAAAGAAGTTATTAACACAGACTTTGGAATCTCCTTTGACTGGTTATTTAGATTGCTCATTTGGTGTCCTTCAATTGGCCGTCTGTCCTCCAGTTTGTTCGACTACTTGTCTCAGTCCAGGTTTAATGCCATTGGTCACCTTCCTCAGCAGTTCTGGCCGGTATGAGGTTATTGTTGGGTCGCCATCTGCTGGTCCTTACCCTTCGAGGTTTTCTACTCCCCTGACCAAGACCTTTGGGGCTGGTGTTCTGTTGAGAGCCTTGCTTGCTACTCCCTCTCTGTCATCACCCCAATAGGGTACTTGTGAGCCTCTTCCTCACTCGAAATCTTCTACGACATATTCCATTTTGATGTAAGAGCAGCTGATATCGTATTTTCACATCTAGTCTGTCGTGTTGGACTCTGCTATCCCTATCCCTCCTAGACCTACCGTTATTTTCACAAGTCAACTTGGGCTCGAGTCGGATCCCAAAAAGAAAAATAATATTTCTATAAAACCTTTCTCCCCGTCATTTGGGCCGAGCCCACCCTCCCCTATAGGGAAGTCCTTTGGGTGCAGTTTGGGCCCCTTTTTTGTTCGAAGAATTCCATTAGGCTTAAGGCCTCGTATGAGCCCCACTCCCTTCCTCTAAAAGGGGATTTGTATTTCAGTATGGCCCATTCTTTAAAGAAGGTATCTCTCCTAGATGATGGGCCTAGCCTTGCTCCAGAGGGCTCTCCTATTAATCTTTCTCAACTGAGCCGTGTAGATAAAAGGAAGAAGAAGCTGTTTGATTCAGAAGAAGAGTGTGAACGGGTTAAAAAGGTGAGCTCCCCAGTGGGTTTCTCCTTTCTGCGAAATGCGACTCCCCCCCAAAACCTGATTCCACCTTCTTCTCTCAAGGATGATGATGATGATATTGTGTTTGCTGACCTGAAGCTACATCGGAGGAAGATGAATGTCAAGAAACGCAAGGTTCTAACTGAGATGCAAAATGAGCTGATGATGCTTCTCCAATCGGCTAAATTTGGTTTAGCTATAAATTCGGAAGAAGAAAATTGGGCTGAGGCTGCGGACCTTTCCGCGCCTAGCCCAGCGCAATGAAAGACGTTTATTGGAACTGTCGTGAGCTGAGTAGAGTTGTGTCAGTTTGTTCAATCTGGGGTCTTATTCATTCCCACAACTCGAATTTTTTGTGTTTGGCTATCTAAAACAATCAATGTGGATCTTTTGTTGCTTGGCTTGTGTTTGCGGTCTATGGACCAACTCTTTGGAATCAAAAGTTTGAATTTTGGAAGGCTCTCCACTTTGCTGCTGAAGCTTTTGGAGGGCCTTGGCTTTGTTTATGTGACTTTAATCGTGTGTCGGCAAGTTGGGAGAAACAAGGCGGACTCCCATTTGCTTCTTCATCTACTAACCCGTTGCAAGAATTAAGGGACTTGTTTGGGCTGATAGATCTTGGTTTAAAGGGTCAATCTTTTACCTGGTCAATAATAGACATGGGTGGGCTAATATCAAGGAAAGATTGGACTGTGCAATTGCAAACTCTAAGTGGCAGGCTTTATTTCCTCGATTCAAAATTACTCACCTTTTTGCGGGTTTCCTCAGACCATGTCCCGTTGCTTATTGAAATGGATGGAAAGGCGTTCTCTTACCCCAAGCCTTTCAGACTTGAACCCTTTTGGGTCAAAGATAAGTCTTATGGCCGCGTGATTACTCATGGGCTCTCTTTTGTCGTGGCTCTTCGTGGCTCTTCTGTGTACTTGATTTGTTCTAAATCGAAAAACTATTAAGCAAGCCTTAAAACTCTGTAACAAGACCCATTTTGGCCTTATCAAGGATCAGCTGAAGACTTTAACAGCCCATATTCAATCGGTACAGGCTCTTCCTCTTTCTGAACAGAATATTCTCTTGAAAAGTCGTGGGTAGCTACCTTTCGGGCTGAGGAAAAATCTAAAAAAGAATTGTGGAGGGTTAAATCAAGGAAGACCTGGCTGACCACCAGGGATCTAAATATCAAAAATTTTCACTTCTTTATAATGATCTATCGTCGGCGAAATGCCATTGAATTTATCAAAAATGGTAACAGTGAGTGGCTGTCCTTTAGAACTTTGGTTGGAGACCATATTGTTGGATATTTCTAGAATTTGTTTACTTCTGATGATCCTTCTATTCCAGATGATCTTAATGGACTGATTACCCCCAACTGGACCTAATGGAGTGTGCAGGCCTCTGTGAATTACCAAACTCGGATGAAATTGGGCAGCCATTTGGAGTATTCGTTCTCATAAAAGTCCTAGCCCTAATGGATGACAGGTTTCTTTTTTAAACAATACGGGGACATAGTTGGTGCGGATGTCACGAAGATAGTGCTTGATTTTTTCAGCTCTTTTATCACTCTAATTCCAAAGACAGACCATCCAACCGAAATAGGTCATTATCGGCCTAGTAGTTTGTGCAATGTTGCGTACAAGATTAGATCCAAGATTCTTGCAAAATTCCTTCCTAGTATGATTTCTCTCCCATGCAGTCTGTATTGTTCAAGGCCAAGTGATTCAAGAAAACTCTATCCTCACCCATGAAGTTTTTCATATGCTCAAAAGCAAGAGAAATGGCGTCAATACACAGCTATTCAAGCTGATATTGAGAAAGCATATGATCGTATGTAGTGGTCTCTTATTGTTCGTGCTTTGGATTGCTTTGGTTTCCCTGCCCAACTATGTCTTCTGTTTTTTATTCTATTTTGCTTAATGGTACGCCTTATGCTTCTTTAAGCCTTCGCGTGGTCTCAGGCAAGGGGATCTCATCTCCCTGTTATTGTTCATTATTGTTTGAAAGTGTTCTCCCGAATCCTTTCTTGGTTGGGGACCAAGGTCAGCTTTATGACATCTATATTGGGAGAGGAGTCCCTGATATCTCTCATCTTTTGTACGCTGATGATCTTCTTATTTTTTGCAAGGCCGAGACCAATGAAGTGTAGGTTATTTCAGATTGTTTAAGTCGCTATGCTGGCTGGTATGGTCAACGTCTTAAAGTAAGGAAGTCCTCTGTTACGTTTACCCGCAGTAGCTTCCCTAGAATTGCCCAATAGATTTGTAAAATTTTACAACTCCCTCGAAATGACAATGTGGAAAAGCCCTTGGGACTGCTTGTGTTCATCTCCCAAAATAAGAATATTCAGTTCAAGGTTATCTGTGAGAGAGTTAAACAGCATCTGGAGGGCTGGCAGATACATTCTTTATCCTAAGCTAGGCGCTTGGTGCTCCCATTCAATGGCCTCTGCTTATACCATGACCCAATTCTTTATGCCAAAAGCTATTTGCAATCGGCTGGATGCTATGATGCAAAAGTTTTGGTGAGATTTTCGTGATGATGGGCAACGTTATCTCTATCTCAAATCTTGGTCTTCTTTATGTAGTCCAAAAGCTTGCGGTGAGATCGATCTTAAACTTATGTGGGATCTTAATCGAGCTCAACTTACTAAGTTAGCCTGGCAGATACAATCGAGTCTTGACAAGTCCTGGGTCCAGATTATTCGTGCGAAATATCTAAGGCATAATTTCATTTGAAAGGAGAATTCGAGACTAGGAGCTTCATGGTTTTGGCGTGGTATATCACGGGTTACCCCGCTGCTTCAAGCAAATGCTGGCTTCCAGGTTGGGGCAAGAGACTCTATTCATATGTGGACTGATCCTTGGTTTTTAGCCGCCTGATGTAGAGGAGATAATGTCCAATCTACTTATCTCATCCTTTTTTTATGTGGAATGTTGGTCTCGTTAGAGAGCTTTTTGTGTTGGAGGATGCTAATTAGATTCTAAACCACTATATTCCTTCGGCCAACCTTAATGATCGATTGATTTGGATCCCTAACCATAAAAGGAGTTTTTTCAGTCAAATCTAGTTATTTGATCTTAGAGTCTCATGCCAACCAGCCCCTACCACTTTTCCCAATTGAGAATTGGAAGAAACTTTGGGTAATATGCCCTTACAAGATCGTCTTAAACTCCTTCTGTGGAAGATTGCTTGGACCATTTTGCCGTGTAAGACTAATACCTGCTGGTCAGAATCACCCTATGAAGAGGAGCTATCCTACACCCTTTGTCATTGTGCTCTTGAAACATTCGAGCATCTCTTTTTTACTTGTCCAATTGCCTGCTTGGCCTGGATGGAATCTCCCTGGACTCTCAATATTCGGGCCCTTAGCCCGCAGAGTATAGCTAAGTGGATTAAAACTATTTTACATGCAGGTGATGTTTTGAACCTCCTGTTGGCCAATCAACAAAAGTTCATACTCTTTTCTACTCTATTCATGGATTCCATTTAATACTCTTAGAACCAAATCATTCACTATAGAGTCTAGCTTGATCCTTTGACCTTAATTGCAAATATTCGTGCCTTATTCTTAGAATATTCTGTGGCCTGGTCAGAAGTTTTCAGTCTTGCAGCTAATCATGTGGTTTGGTGTCCTCCTCCTGTCAATATATGAAAAATTAACTATGATGTTGCTGTTTGACCTTCCTTGGTGTTTGCTGTGGCTGTTTGCAGGAATGCTGATTGACATATACTTTTTGCTTGGACAAAGAGCTTACCTCCTAGCGGTCCCCTTGTGGGCGAGGCAAGAGCAGCTCTATTTGCTGTTCAGGAGGCTACTTTCTTACAATAGTATGAAGTGATTTTCAAGGGTGACTCCAAAATGGTGATTGAGGCGATTACTAACAGAGGCTCCCCTCCAGATTGGCTCATCCGTCCGTTTGTTACTGATATCATTAGTCTGAGTAGTGACCATAGTCTTTGGTCTTTTAAGCATGTTAAGCGCAATGCTAATTTTGTAGCCCATAATCTTGCAAAATGGGCGTTAGAGGAGAACTTGGTTGGGTCTATCCCCATGTTATTCCTACTGTGATTCTCACCAGCGATAACTCAAGGTTTCCTCCTTGATTTTTTCTGGGTCAATTGAATTTATTTAGAAAAAAAAAAAGCCTATAAATTCTAAAGGATCCTTAACCTCTAAATTTCACCCCAAATGCTTTGAATTAATTTCAAATGTCTTATCTTATTGTATACCATCAAATCATTTCCTTCTATTGTATATATCCTCAAATCATTTAATTCCTTTTTTGTAATTGTATCCCTCCATCATTCGAGATATTACTTTTTTTTCACAAGAATAAAATAAAATACCTTTACAGTCCCACGAGAAGTAAACAACAATAGAGCCAAATAATACGTCCATTTCAAGCAGGGCATATATTGTCATCATTTCTTGATTTAAAAGTTGTGAATTCAAGTCTTGTCTTGATAAGCTTCATGTAGTTTTGGAGGCTCCATAAATCCGGGTCTTGGTATAATTATCATCTTTTTTATTAAGCATTTTCTCTTTTGCGCGTTATAATTAGGAGACTTCTGGAGGGACCTAACTCCATCTCCCCTAATCTTTATCCCTCGGCTTCCAACCCTGTTCACTCTCCCGATGAGCCACCCCTGTGGAGATTCCGTGAGCTAGCTTTCAAACTCAAACGACTGTGATCTAAATCTGCCTAACGCTGTGGATGGTTTTGGACGGACTTCTCACTTTTGAAATGCATCGTTAGTGCATGCAGAAGTCTGAAACTTTAGTGAGGTTTTCAGAGTTTTGGGGCACCACAACAGCTTACAGCTAGCCCTCTCGTCCCTGATCTTCCTCCGGCATGTCCCACTTGGCCAACAATGGGGCGGCGGGCAGTGAGTCGCGGTCCTGCCGGAGCTTTAAAAGTCCACAACTTTCGTTATCCGAATTTACGGCCGTGGGCCTATATTTGTCGTCTGAACATCTGACATGCATAATGACACTCTCAACCAATTTTGGGCCATTCAGTCTACGATATATATATATATATATATATATATATATATATAATCCGGCAAAGTTGGCGTGTGGTAAAGATTGGTATCCCGCCGCTTGGGCCTGGTCCCTCTAATAGCTGGCCGAATATCAGTGGAAATTTGGCATATACGCGGGCATTTAAAACGGCTCTCTCCCGTCATCTGAGCAGGCATTAATGCTTTGCAAGTTCTTCTGCACTGTAATGTTTTGCCAAGTACATGGGTAACGTTGTCGAGTCTTGTACAAACTCTACGATGCATGCATTCAACGACGAAGCTAGAATTTAATTTTAGGGATCAGTTACACAAAAATAAAATATAAATATTAAATATAAAAATACAAGGAAATCATTATAAATTTTTTTTTTTTTTCTAAAATAAATTTTTTTGGGGCTGAGAGCCATGGTCCCCGCTGGCCCCTAGTTCAGTCTTTTTTACCAAAATACTACTTCATCGATCTGCCGAACTTGATCACCTTATTTAAAGGTTTTTTTCAATGGTTAGTTCTTTTATCTTGATCTTCATTCCGATTGTAGTTTTTCCTAAATAACCAGAGAGTATTTCAACCATGTTCAATGTTTTGCTTTTTAGTTTTACTAATTGAGAAAAAGAAAAATTGACAAAAAAGTCGCTTAATTTTCTCTCGATCATGTCGTTCTGAATCCATAGGAGGAAAGAAATGACCAATGATATAATTAATTTGTAGATAAGGACATCCAAATACCACTGTCGTGTACTGTGTGTATATATATATATCTTTGTGTGATATCTGACATTTACTTGAAAATTTACTCATTAATTGACAATTTTGAGAACTTAAAATTCTGTAAATTAATGCTGAATGTATATTTTATATATCTTAATTATTTAACCTTACGCATGAAAAGGTGCCGACATGGATATACGACTCAAAAAAAAAAATAAAAAAAAATAAAATATATTCCTAATTATTCCGGAATTAATAGTGCAGCTGGTCAAACGTCGAGGAACTAGCATGGAAACGGACAGCAAATTAAATTTTCTGAAGCTGGCTCTTAGTAGACATAATGCCATTGTTGTAATAACCAGCTTTGACTAAGGGTTCAATCATATTCGAAGCGGTATAAATGGAGCTTTTGGTTCCAATACAACTCCATATTCGACGATCGAGTTCAACAGCCAGTGTCACACCAATGTGTAAAGCCTCGTTCTTCAACACTCTTTTTTGGTTTCTCTATCGCAGTATCTTCAGGAAGCCTAGAGGTTTCCACATAAATCTAAGCAATATCCATGCAAACCAGTTTAAATACCAAAGATATCATTCTGATCTTGCCCTCAGATCAGACCTCTCAGGCCAAACTTTGATGTTCGACGTGGAAGGAGCTTTGCTAAAATCCTCATCCTTGTTCCCATTCTTCATGCTTGTGGCCTTTGAAGCTGGGAACTTCTTAAGGGCTATTTTTCTCGTTCTTTTATACCCTGTTATTTGTTTGGTTGGAAGACAGATGGGTTTGCAGATTATGGTCATGGTTTGCTTCTGTGGGATCAAGAGAGAGAGCTTTCGAGCTGGAAAAATTGTTTTGCCGAAGTTTTTCCTAGAAGACGTCGGGTCAGAGATATTTGCGGTGCTGAGAAGTGGTGGGAGAAAAGTTGGTGTGAGTGAGCTTCCTCGCGTAATGGTCGAGGGTTTCTTAATGGATTATTTAGAGATTGATAATGTTATTGGGAGAGAGCTAAAGTCGTTCCACGGTTATTTTGTGGGACTTATGGAGGAAAAGAAGGATGTTAGCGGTTTAGAGGAAATCTTCGAAGAGGATCAAGTGGGTCCTAACATGATTGGAATTACTGGCCTGCACAAAGTCATTGATCACCATTTCTTCTCCCATTGCAAGGTATCTCTTCTAATTTTTTTTTACCAAAAAAGAAAAGAAAAAGAAAAGAAAGGAAAAGAAAAAACTTTCAATGCAATTAGCTATTTCTCTGTTAGGTTTTGCCAAACTTTTCTTATCAGCTTCAGGCCACCAAATTAATCTCCTGTTGCAACGAGAATCAGAATTAGTATTGACACAAAGAGAAATAGTAATTGCTTGAAAGTTCTTTTCTTTTCCTTTCTTTCTTTTTCTTTTCTTTTTTGGTAAAAAAAAATTAGAAGAGATACCTTGCAATGGGAGAAGAAATGGTGATCAATGACTTTGTGCAGGCCAGTAATTCCAATCATGTTAGGACCCACTTGATCCTCTTCGAAGATTTCCTCTAAACCGCTAACATCCTTCTTTTCCTCCATAAGTCCCACAAAATAACCGTGGAACGACTTTAGCTCTCTCCCAATAACATTATCAATCTCTAAATAATCCATTAAGAAACCCTCGACCATTACGCGAGGAAGCTCACTCACACCAACTTTTCTCCCACCACTTCTCAGCACCGCAAATATCTCTGACCCGACGTCTTCTAGGAAAAACTTCGGCAAAACAATTTTTCCAGCTCGAAAGCTCTCTCTCTTGATCCCACAGAAGCAAACCATGACCATAATCTGCAAACCCATCTGTCTTCCAACCAAACAAATAACAGGGTATAAAAGAACGAGAAAAATAGCCCTTAAGAAGTTCCCAGCTTCAAAGGCCACAAGCATGAAGAATGGGAACAAGGATGAGGATTTTAGCAAAGCTCCTTCCACGTCGAACATCAAAGTTTGGCCTGAGAGGTCTGATCTGAGGGCAAGATCAGAATGATATCTTTGGTATTTAAACTGGTTTGCATGGATATTGCTTAGATTTATGTGGAAACCTCTAGGCTTCCTGAAGATACTGCGATAGAGAAACCAAAAAAGAGTGTTGAAGAACGAGGCTTTACACATTGGTGTGACACTGGCTGTTGAACTCGATCGTCGAATATGGAGTTGTATTGGAACCAAAAGCTCCATTTATACCGCTTCGAATATGATTGAACCCTTAGTCAAAGCTGGTTATTACAACAATGGCATTATGTCTACTAAGAGCCAGCTTCAGAAAATTTAATTTGCTGTCCGTTTCCATGCTAGTTCCTCGACGTTTGACCAGCTGCACTATTAATTCCGAATAATTAGGAATATATATTTTTATTTTTTTTTATTTTTTTTTTTTGAGTCGTATAGTCCATGTCGGCACCTTTTCATGCGTAAGGTTAAATAATTAAGATATATAAAATATACATTCAGCATTAATTTACAGAATTTTAAGTTCTCAAAATTGTCAATTAATGAGTAAATTTTCAAGTAAATGTCAGATATCACACAAAGATATATATATATACACACAGTACACGACAGTGGTATTTGGATGTCCTTATCTACAAATTAATTATATCATTGGTCATTTCTTTCCTCCTATGGATTCAGAACGACATGATCGAGAGAAAATTAAGCGACTTTTTTGTCAATTTTTCTTTTTCTCAATTAGTAAAACTAAAAAGCAAAACATTGAACATGGTTGAAATACTCTCTGGTTATTTAGGAAAAACTACAATCGGAATGAAGATCAAGATAAAAAGAACTAACCATTGAAAAAAACCTTTAAATAAGGTGATCAAGTTCGGCAGATCGATGAAGTAGTATTTTGGTAAAAAAGACTGAACTAGGGGCCAGCGGGGACCATGGCCTCTCAGCCCCAAAAAAATTCTTTATTTAGTAAAAAAAAAAAAAATTTTAATGATTTTCTTGTATTTTTATATTTTAATATTTATATTTTATTTTTGTGTAACTGATCCCTAAAATTAAATTCTAGCTTCGTCGTTGAATGCATGCATCGTAGAGTTTGTACAAGACTCGACAACGTTACCCATGTACTTGGCAAAACATTACAGTGCAGAAGAACTTGCAAAGCATTAATGCCTGCTCAGATGACGGGAGAGAGCCGTTTTAAATGCCCGCGTATATGCCAAATTTCCACTGATATTCGGCCAGCTATTAGAGGGACCAGGCCCAAGCGGCGGGATACCAATCTTTACCACACGCCAACTTTGCGGATTATATATATATATAATATATATATATATATATATATCGTAGACTGAATGGCCCAAAATTGGTTGAGAGTGTCATTATGCATGTCAGATGTTCAGACGACAAATATAGGCCCACGGCCGTAAATTCGGATAACGAAAGTTGTGGACTTTTAAAGCTCCGGCAGGACCGCGACTCACTGCCCGCCGCCCCATTGTTGGCCAAGTGGGACATGCCGGAGGAAGATCAGGGACGAGAGGGCTAGCTGTAAGCTGTTGTGGTGCCCCAAAACTCTGAAAACCTCACTAAAGTTTCAGACTTCTGCATGCACTAACGATGCATTTCAAAAGTGAGAAGTCCGTCCAAAACCATCCACAGCGTTAGGCAGATTTAGATCACAGTCGTTTGAGTTTGAAAGCTAGCTCACGGAATCTCCACAGGGGTGGCTCATCGGGAGAGTGAACAGGGTTGGAAGCCGAGGGATAAAGATTAGGGGAGATGGAGTTAGGTCCCTCCAGAAGTCTCCTAATTATAACGCGCAAAAGAGAAAATGCTTAATAAAAAAGATGATAATTATACCAAGACCCGGATTTATGGAGCCTCCAAAACTACATGAAGCTTATCAAGACAAGACTTGAATTCACAACTTTTAAATCAAGAAATGATGACAATATATGCCCTGCTTGAAATGGACGTATTATTTGGCTCTATTGTTGTTTACTTCTCGTGGGACTGTAAAGGTATTTTATTTTATTCTTGTGAAAAAAAAGTAATATCTCGAATGATGGAGGGATACAATTACAAAAAAGGAATTAAATGATTTGAGGATATATACAATAGAAGGAAATGATTTGATGGTATACAATAAGATAAGACATTTGAAATTAATTCAAAGCATTTGGGGTGAAATTTAGAGGTTAAGGATCCTTTAGAATTTATAGGCTTTTTTTTTTTCTAAATAAATTCAATTGACCCAGAAAAAATCAAGGAGGAAACCTTGAGTTATCGCTGGTGAGAATCACAGTAGGAATAACATGGGGATAGACCCAACCAAGTTCTCCTCTAACGCCCATTTTGCAAGATTATGGGCTACAAAATTAGCATTGCGCTTAACATGCTTAAAAGACCAAAGACTATGGTCACTACTCAGACTAATGATATCAGTAACAAACGGACGGATGAGCCAATCTGGAGGGGAGCCTCTGTTAGTAATCGCCTCAATCACCATTTTGGAGTCACCCTTGAAAATCACTTCATACTATTGTAAGAAAGTAGCCTCCTGAACAGCAAATAGAGCTGCTCTTGCCTCGCCCACAAGGGGACCGCTAGGAGGTAAGCTCTTTGTCCAAGCAAAAAGTATATGTCAATCAGCATTCCTGCAAACAGCCACAGCAAACACCAAGGAAGGTCAAACAGCAACATCATAGTTAATTTTTCATATATTGACAGGAGGAGGACACCAAACCACATGATTAGCTGCAAGACTGAAAACTTCTGACCAGGCCACAGAATATTCTAAGAATAAGGCACGAATATTTGCAATTAAGGTCAAAGGATCAAGCTAGACTCTATAGTGAATGATTTGGTTCTAAGAGTATTAAATGGAATCCATGAATAGAGTAGAAAAGAGTATGAACTTTTGTTGATTGGCCAACAGGAGGTTCAAAACATCACCTGCATGTAAAATAGTTTTAATCCACTTAGCTATACTCTGCGGGCTAAGGGCCCGAATATTGAGAGTCCAGGGAGATTCCATCCAGGCCAAGCAGGCAATTGGACAAGTAAAAAAGAGATGCTCGAATGTTTCAAGAGCACAATGACAAAGGGTGTAGGATAGCTCCTCTTCATAGGGTGATTCTGACCAGCAGGTATTAGTCTTACACGGCAAAATGGTCCAAGCAATCTTCCACAGAAGGAGTTTAAGACGATCTTGTAAGGGCATATTACCCAAAGTTTCTTCCAATTCTCAATTGGGAAAAGTGGTAGGGGCTGGTTGGCATGAGACTCTAAGATCAAATAACTAGATTTGACTGAAAAAACTCCTTTTATGGTTAGGGATCCAAATCAATCGATCATTAAGGTTGGCCGAAGGAATATAGTGGTTTAGAATCTAATTAGCATCCTCCAACACAAAAAGCTCTCTAACGAGACCAACATTCCACATAAAAAAAGGATGAGATAAGTAGATTGGACATTATCTCCTCTACATCAGGCGGCTAAAAACCAAGATCAGTCCACATATGAATAGAGTCTCTTGCCCCAACCTGGAAGCCAGCATTTGCTTGAAGCAGCGGGGTAACCCGTGATATACCACGCCAAAACCATGAAGCTCCTAGTCTCGAATTCTCCTTTCAAATGAAATTATGCCTTAGATATTTCGCACGAATAATCTGGACCCAGGACTTGTCAAGACTCGATTGTATCTGCCAGGCTAACTTAGTAAGTTGAGCTCGATTAAGATCCCACATAAGTTTAAGATCGATCTCACCGCAAGCTTTTGGACTACATAAAGAAGACCAAGATTTGAGATAGAGATAACGTTGCCCATCATCACGAAAATCTCACCAAAACTTTTGCATCATAGCATCCAGCCGATTGCAAATAGCTTTTGGCATAAAGAATTGGGTCATGGTATAAGCAGAGGCCATTGAATGGGAGCACCAAGCGCCTAGCTTAGGATAAAGAATGTATCTGCCAGCCCTCCAGATGCTGTTTAACTCTCTCACAGATAACCTTGAACTGAATATTCTTATTTTGGGAGATGAACACAAGCAGTCCCAAGGGCTTTTCCACATTGTCATTTCGAGGGAGTTGTAAAATTTTACAAATCTATTGGGCAATTCTAGGGAAGCTACTGCGGGTAAACGTAACAGAGGACTTCCTTACTTTAAGACGTTGACCATACCAGCCAGCATAGCGACTTAAACAATCTGAAATAACCTACACTTCATTGGTCTCGGCCTTGCAAAAAATAAGAAGATCATCAGCGTACAAAAGATGAGAGATATC
Source organism: Morella rubra (assembly GCA_003952965.2). Taxonomy (NCBI): domain Eukaryota; kingdom Viridiplantae; phylum Streptophyta; class Magnoliopsida; order Fagales; family Myricaceae; genus Morella; species Morella rubra. Next base: position 17,753 of record RXIC02000405.1, on the reverse strand, counting down.
AGGGACTCCTCTCCCAATATAGATGTCATAAAGCTGACCTTGGTCCTCCAACCAAGAAAGGATTCGGGAGAACACTTTCAAACCAATAATGAACAATAACAGGGAGATGAGATCCCCTTGCCTGAGACCACGCGAAGGCTTAAAGAAGCCATAAGGCGTACCATTAAGCAAAATAGAATAAAAAACAGAAGACATAGTTGGGCAGGGAAACCAAAGCAATCCAAAGCACGAACAATAAGAGACCACTACATACGATCATATGCTTTCTCAATATCAGCTTGAATAGCTGTGTATTGACGCCATTTCTCTTGCTTTTGAGCATATGAAAAACTTCATGGGTGAGGATAGAGTTTTCTTGAATCACTTGGCCTTGAACAAATACAGACTGCATGGGAGAGAAATCATACTAGGAAGGAATTTTGCAAGAATCTTGGATCTAATCTTGTACGCAACATTGCACAAACTACTAGGCCGATAATGACCTATTTCGGTTGGATGGTCTGTCTTTGGAATTAGAGTGATAAAAGAGCCTGAAAAAATCAAGCACTATCTTCGTGACATCCGCACCAACTATGTCCCCGTATTGTTTAAAAAAGAAACCTGTCATCCCATTAGGGCTAGGACTTTTATGAGAACGAATACTCCAAATGGCTGCCCAAATTTCATCCGAGTTTGGTAATTCACAGAGGCCTGCACACTCCATTAGGTCCAGTTGGGGGGTAATCAGTCCATTAAGATCATCTGGAATAGAAGGATCATCAGAAGTAAACAAATTCTAGAAATATCCAACAATATGGTCTCCAACCAAAGTTCTAAAGGACAGCCACTCACTGTTACCATTTTTGATAAATTCAATGGCATTTCGCCGACGATAGATCATTATAAAGAAGTGAAAATTTTTGATATTTAGATCCCTGGTGGTCAGCCAGGTCTTCCTTGATTTAACCCTCCACAATTCTTTTTTAGATTTTTCCTCAGCCCGAAAGGTAGCTACCCACGACTTTTCAAGAGAATATTCTGTTCAGAAAGAGGAAGAGCCTGTACCGATTGAATATGGGCTGTTAAAGTCTTCAGCTGATCCTTGATAAGGCCAAAATGGGTCTTGTTACAGAGTTTTAAGGCTTGCTTAATAGTTTTTCGATTTAGAACAAATCAAGTACACAGAAGAGCCACGAAGAGCCACGACAAAAGAGAGCCCATGAGTAATCACGCGGCCATAAGACTTATCTTTGACCCAAAAGGGTTCAAGTCTGAAAGGCTTGGGGTAAGAGAACGCCTTTCCATCCATTTCAATAAGCAACGGGACATGGTCTGAGGAAACCCGCAAAAAGGTGAGTAATTTTGAATCGAGGAAATAAAGCCTGCCACTTAGAGTTTGCAATTGCACAGTCCAATCTTTCCTTGATATTAGCCCACCCATGTCTATTATTGACCAGGTAAAAGATTGACCCTTTAAACCAAGATCTATCAGCCCAAACAAGTCCCTTAATTCTTGCAACGGGTTAGTAGATGAAGAAGCAAATGGGAGTCCGCCTTGTTTCTCCCAACTTGCCGACACACGATTAAAGTCACATAAACAAAGCCAAGGCCCTCCAAAAGCTTCAGCAGCAAAGTGGAGAGCCTTCCAAAATTCAAACTTTTGATTCCAAAGAGTTGGTCCATAGACCGCAAACACAAGCCAAGCAACAAAAGATCCACATTGATTGTTTTAGATAGCCAAACACAAAAAATTCGAGTTGTGGGAATGAATAAGACCCCAGATTGAACAAACTGACACAACTCTACTCAGCTCACGACAGTTCCAATAAACGTCTTTCATTGCGCTGGGCTAGGCGCGGAAAGGTCCGCAGCCTCAGCCCAATTTTCTTCTTCCGAATTTATAGCTAAACCAAATTTAGCCGATTGGAGAAGCATCATCAGCTCATTTTGCATCTCAGTTAGAACCTTGCGTTTCTTGACATTCATCTTCCTCCGATGTAGCTTCAGGTCAGCAAACACAATATCATCATCATCATCCTTGAGAGAAGAAGGTGGAATCAGGTTTTGGGGGGGAGTCGCATTTCGCAGAAAGGAGAAACCCACTGGGGAGCTCACCTTTTTAACCCGTTCACACTCTTCTTCTGAATCAAACAGCTTCTTCTTCCTTTTATCTACACGGCTCAGTTGAGAAAGATTAATAGGAGAGCCCTCTGGAGCAAGGCTAGGCCCATCATCTAGGAGAGATACCTTCTTTAAAGAATGGGCCATACTGAAATACAAATCCCCTTTTAGAGGAAGGGAGTGGGGCTCATACGAGGCCTTAAGCCTAATGGAATTCTTCGAACAAAAAAGGGGCCCAAACTGCACCCAAAGGACTTCCCTATAGGGGAGGGTGGGCTCGGCCCAAATGACGGGGAGAAAGGTTTTATAGAAATATTATTTTTCTTTTTGGGATCCGACTCGAGCCCAAGTTGACTTGTGAAAATAACGGTAGGTCTAGGAGGGATAGGGATAGCAGAGTCCAACACGACAGACTAGATGTGAAAATACGATATCAGCTGCTCTTACATCAAAATGGAATATGTCGTAGAAGATTTCGAGTGAGGAAGAGGCTCACAAGTACCCTATTGGGGTGATGACAGAGAGGGAGTAGCAAGCAAGGCTCTCAACAGAACACCAGCCCCAAAGGTCTTGGTCAGGGGAGTAGAAAACCTCGAAGGGTAAGGACCAGCAGATGGCGACCCAACAATAACCTCATACCGGCCAGAACTGCTGAGGAAGGTGACCAATGGCATTAAACCTGGACTGAGACAAGTAGTCGAACAAACTGGAGGACAGACGGCCAATTGAAGGACACCAAATGAGCAATCTAAATAACCAGTCAAAGGAGATTCCAAAGTCTGTGTTAATAACTTCTTTGGATCTTGAACTAAAGTACCATATGAGTGGATAGGGGGATAGCAATTAATGAAAACTAAAAGGAATATAACGAACAATAACTGCTCTTTGTAATGTAGCCGGATTTGCTCTCATAAAAGGACCAATCCCTACTGATGATTTCAAGCTAGCAGCCCTTTTGCATAGCTTATTGGGATGGCCAATCATGCTACAGGAATAGCAAAAATTCGCTAGTTTTTCGTATATAAATTGGACCCAGAGGGTGGTGGGCCCTACGAGGGATGGGGAAGCCTCCCACAAGTTGTCTGCAAATATCCATTTCAACTTTGAGTCATATGAAACTCTTTTTAGCAGAATCTCGGTATTCATTGTTGTTGATCTCCAGTAGCCGACCTAGCTTACAACCAATGATTATAGTTGTACTTTCATCTACCCGATTCCAGGGCAAGCCATGAACTTGCACCTACATGTTAACCATATGAAATTTCATTTTCGATATCGTAAGCTCCAGGTCCCAAGGGATAAGCACCATGAGGTTGCCCCAGATATTCCATGGGGTATGACCCAGAATAAAAACCGTATCCTCCTCCTTTGGGAACTAGAAAAGAAAGATGTTAAGTTTCGTTTCAATCAATGTAAAACTCTTTGACCTCAGACCAGGCCGCCTTCAGTGACGCCTGTACCATAGAAGGTTAGAAAAAACGGGGGGCAAATATTTTCCTTAATAGGGCATGACCCAAATCTGTGTTATTTCCTTCATCATTAGGTGTAAGTATGGTATGAAAATCTTCCCAATCAAGATCACGGATCTTTGAGGATAGTACATCCACTTCAAGAGAAGGGTATAGATAGGGGAACTAGATGGGACACATGGGAAATCGAGAAATGCAAAGGACTAAGGGAAACCCTAACAGGACTTCACGAGAAAGTACAAGGAGAAAAAGCTCTACCTGTATAGAGAGAAAAAAGAGATAACTTGCAGTAGGTGATGATCGACTCCTTTAGAATTTATAAGTTATTCAGCCTTGCGCGTAACTTTTCTTAAAATTTCAACTGCCTCGACACTCATCAATAAATGGCAAAATGGGCAAGAACCTCCAAAACAGCGATAACCCAGCCATCTAGATTAAGATCTCGTCGTGTGATCCACTGCCAAGCTTATAACGAACCCCCTTCATATAGGATTTGACCACCCAGGGCAGATGATGCTACAGTGCACGCCACAGTATTTATCTTCAACGCGTTGGGAGGAAGGGCTTCGACCCAACTAATCTTTTAAGCTACTAACTGAGATACTCAGGCGGCAGAGTGAAGGATGAACTGCCCTTAAGTACCTTCACTTATATGTCATTTGGTCTGTTATACAACATCCAACCCAACTAGCAATCAATGCTCGATTAAGATCATAAAATTTCATGATCCCAAGACCCCCTACTGCCTTTGGCCTACAAATAAACTCTCAAGCAGTGGGCAAGTAATGCCTCGATTAGCCTTTATTGAAACCCCACCAGAATTTCCTCACAAACCCATCCAACTCTTTTACATAATTCATTTGGTAACATGAAGGTGGACATGTACTAAGAGGGTAGAGATGCTACGGATTTATTAAAGTTAATCTTTCCGCTTAAGAAAGAGTTATCACTTTCATCGAAGATGCAAACTTGGACTCAGGGATGGGGGAAAATGAAGAGGTAGGTGTTAGAGATGAGTTTTTTCATATAAAACCATCTACGTGTCTCCAAGATGAATGGAGAGAATCACTCACCGCTTGCTGATTCAAAACTTTGATAGATAAGAGGCGGCCAACCAAAGTGTGATCGAACACGCATCTTGATTAGGCTCAGTGATCAGAGAGTTATCCATCCATGACATCTCTTATGTCCTTCGACACATCTTGATCAAGCTTAATGACCAAAGAGGTATCCATCCATAACAGCTATTGATCAAGCTCAGTGTTCAATCTCTTTTATACGTAAGTTAGATCCATTATTGAACAGAGAGGAGGAGAAAAGTGAGGGTGAAAAAGAGGGACGAAGGAATGGCTAAGGATGGAGGAGATGCATTAAAGGGTTATCCATAGGGGTGGGAGGGAGAAGACAAAGGGTCAGGAGGTAGGGCAAGAGAAGCATTGATAGGGATGGGATAGAGGAGGGGAAGCGAAACCAAGGACAAGGTTTAGGGTGTGTTTGAGTGTTAAAATTTTGGAGAAGTTAAAAGTTTAGGATATTGGAATTGGTGAAAAAGTGAAAAGAGATATGATTTGAATGAAATTTTTTATATTTATTATAGTGAAAAGTAATGATTTGATGGGGGAGAGAGAAATTATATTGTAATTATTTTATTATGTTACAAATTTAAAAGGCCTAAAATTTTAGTAAACAAACACAACCTTAGTCTAGAAAGGGTAAGAGGGAAAAAAAAAGTACGACATGTATATTAATGGCCTGTCAAAAGGGTAGTCAGGGCCTCAAGGGTTAAAGAGCAATGGCCGTGAGTTAAAAACAATTCTATGCTATGCAACCCATCAACAAAACAAATGGGTTTTACCAGAAGGAAATGTCGGGATGCAGCACCATTCCCTTCAGTTATGGGGGATGGACGGACTCGTGGCCCAACTATGCATGTCTGTCTGTTCCCAGCGTTCATCAATTGGGCTGCAGCCTGGGACAATTACTAGCGTCTTCAAAAGGTTCAGTTTGTAAATGTTGAATACCTTAGCAATAGTCCTTAAAAAGAGGATCTATTGGGTCTAACTCCTTCATCAATTTCTTAACATTTGACAGTTTTTACATCAAACATTATATAAATGAGCAAGCCCTCTGACATCTGACCTTTTTCTTTATCTGGATATATGTGCATTCTACAAGCCCATACACAGATGCACTCTTCATTCTGATTAGGTACTCCAGGCGCTTTAAATGCCCACTCATCATTTGTTTACAAAACAGAAAAAATAACCAAATGAAATCCTCTGATGAGATCAAAAGCCTTTGATTATGTCTACAAAACTTAGTGCTGTACAAATGGGGAATGAGGCATATCAAGATCTGGTGTTCATGGTTAACATAAAAAACCAATAGTTCCGCTCCCATAGTTCGTAGTAATTCCAGTATATTCAATGATTATGCCCTAAATTCTTCTGAGTTAACAGTAGCTTACAATTACAACCATCATGAAGAATAAATTGTGAATTCATGTATGTCATTACTTGAGAAGAAGAGCAGAAAAAAAAGTGTTGAGATCTGTTGGAGACTATGTAACACACAAAGATTACACAAAGGATGTTAATATATGCTTTTGAGAGCTTTTATACAAACACATGCATCAATCGAATATTAGACAATGTATAAAAAATTTGTCTCACCTACCTCAATTAGATTAAAATGAACCTAGGAGCACTGAAATGTTTCGATTTCAAAAAAAAAGTTAAAGTTGAGTGCTCATGTGGTTAATGAATGAATTTCCCATCTTCTCCAGATGATGTTTGTCCTTCAGAGTTTAGGGGGTCTAATAGGTAGCAAGTCATCCCGAAATCAAAATGGGGAAAGACTCAAGTGTAAATGGGTTGCAATGATACCCAAGATATGAGCACTCAGCATAGTTGCATCTTCATTGACATCGTATCATCTTGCCATTTTACGCACTACTAGCCCAGGACCAGAATGAGACACCTTCTCTTCCGCAGAGCTGCAGATACAAGGAACATAGTGAGAAACAAAAATTAGAGCAAAGTACTTTAGTAATCCTGGCGACTCTAGTAACCACACAAACGAAGGATATATCAAGCGAAGGAATGAAAAACCTAAGCAAGCCAGAACCAGGTCCCTTGCTTTTAAAGGCAAATGACTCCTTGTAATGCTGAACTGAAATCAACCCTTCCCTTGCAACCACTGCTGGCTCAGCAGACCCATGTAACATCACACTTGCACTACTTCTGGCGCTTAATCCTATGAGCAAGATTTCACCAACATAAATCACACAGACACAAGAAAACACACACACACACATTAGATTAATTGAAATTTTGAATGACATAGATTGTTAGGTCTATGCTTTTGGAGCTTGGTCGTCCTATGAGCAGATTTTCACCACGGTAAAGATGTCAATCACAGAAATAACATATACATGGGATCACTTACAATATTTGGTCACAGACATAAGCAAAGGAGACATGCTGAGGATGGGAACCTAAGTTTTTGCACACTGCAGGGGTCACATAACTGACTAGTACATTACACGCAAGCACAGACAAATTGTGGTCAATCAGATGCCGCTCCTCCAAAATCAAGAAGCCTTTAATTTTGAACCTAAAGCGTCTGTTCAAAGCAGAAGTAAGATAACATCCTTGAAGTGCGATAGTCCAGTTGGGGACCCGCACTCTTTCTTTATTAATATGGACATAAGCAGGAGAAGTTTAGCAAAACAAAGCAGAAAAGTATTCCATCCCATGATCTCCAATCGCTGACTTGGTGAAATAAAGAAATTATTTCATTCCATCTTCTGCAGCAGTTTAAAATATGGTTCACCTTTCGAGCTCTTCAGAAAACTTCATTTGTTCTGGTGTAGATGTCAAGGAGGCCTATATTTTGTGGTTCAATAGGATCCCTTAACCAATTTCTTAAACATCTTTCTGGTAGTCATCATCAATGTACCAGATTTTCACAGAAAGTTAGCTTCCCGTGTTTTGGAAAGGAAGTGGAAGCAAGGTTTTTAATTCCAAAGAATAACTAAGTGCTATGAGCTTTTCTAGTCATCAGAAAAAGAGGAAAAAAAGCAACACACTTGAGAAGGCATGATGACATAGAATAGAACAGAAATGCAAAGATTTGACTTTTCTGTACAGCTTTGAACTAAAAAGTTAGAACTCTCAGAAAGGATCCTTTTATGTAAACTTTATTGATAGACAGCAGTACTCTTCTGTAACATCACACTCATAGCGGAAAAGATTAAGGCAACTATTTCAATGAGAACAAAGCATCAAATGACATACTCCATTAAAGATTTGACGGAACTTACTCTGGGAGGACCTATAAAATGCAATTGCAATAAATTTAAAGAATGAGAAAACAGAGACGACAACTAATTATGGCCCTAGACATTCATCATACACAATCAGAGTCCATGAGAGTTTGGAAAATTTTGGTTAAATGAAGAAAAGAAGCAGAAGGAGAAGAAGGATTAGAAGCAGGGGTGCATCCCTAAGTTCCCTATTTACATGGGAAGTACGCAAGAGAAGCACCAAAAGTAGAGGGAAAAAAATTCAATAGAAGTCTGAAGTTTAAGAGTTGCAATGTGCAAAAGAAGCAACTCAGAGCTAAGAAGCTAGATGCTTCAAAGTGTCCCGATTTCATCTTGCAAATAGAAAATTTCATCTTCAAAATTATGCACAGGGTAAATCTTTTTTGTCTGAGTTATAGCCAGAATACTACAGAAACTAAAAGGGAGGGGGGCGGGGGGGAACCATGCTTAAACTTTTCTTTTGGGGGGGCTCAATTTTTGATGTTGTGTCCAATTACCGAGTTCAGATGAAAAATAACATAACTGAAATGCAACACAAGAACTTGACATACACAATTTATGCTTTGGAAGAAGGGGATGCGTTACCTTGAAAAGCTATAACCAGGAAGAAGATAACCATGATAAACATGGCAGATACGCTGCCGTTGTTCCCAGATGACGGCTTGGTTGCTTTCATCTTCTTCAGTGCTCTTATTCGTTCAAACCTTGCACGCTTCCTCGTGGCAAGCTCGGCTAGTTCCCTAACCAACTTCCTATCAGCAGCATCCAATATAGATGGACCATTAGGAGGTCTCGGCGGCTTGGGAGGCTTCCAAGCGCTCTTCTTATGCTTCTCTCCTACAACACATATCTTCTCTACATCGGCCATTCGGTCTCCTCTATCTTCTTCTCCTTGTGAACTCTTGTCTATCACCAACAACTCTACACCATCATCATACACGAGTCGCAACCCAGATTTCATCATATTGCTCTTCCAGTTAACCCCAATTTCAATGTCCAATTCAGCGTCTTTTTCGTTTGAAGCCATAAGAACTATCCTTTGGAATGCAGGAAGAAAAGACCCCCGTTTACCACAGTTACGAAGTCCAGTTCTCCAAATTAACACGTCCTACGCCTTCATGGGAAACTTCAAATGTCAATGGAAATCGACTCTTTCAAGTTCTCTCCAAGGCAATTGGCTATAACAACACGTAAAAGATCCCTTGAGCTAAATAGCTTAAAAATTTTTGAGACCCAGTAATCTAAAGTAACTAAATTCCAAGGCAAAAAGCGAAATGCAAAACGGAGACATCAAATAACAAACCATTGCATGTATCCAAAAATAGCAAATGAAATATAAAAAAATTAAAACTCGAGAACGAAACAAATTTGGGCAGAAAAATAAGGAACTGCTAACGGCGAGAAGTACCTCGAGTGAAAGCGAAGATTCCAAGGAATTCATGGATAGGTGAAAACGAGTTCCGAAATGAAACAGAGTTTTATGTCTCAGCGCGCACGAGGACAAAAGCACCATGCCTCCGTGCCTTCAACATTCAATTCTACTTTTTTAAAATAGGTATTTCCTCAAAACACTAGTAGGAATAACTAATGAGGATAAAAAGACAATGAGAAAACAACCTACTTCAATTTTTACACAGAGAACGTGTCAGCGACTCAGCTTGTCAATATACGCCAACGGCTAATTGCCCGGTCACATCTCGTCTCTGCCGTTGGATGACTCCAGAGAACGGTAACTGTGTTACTAAACCGACTTCCTGTTACCAAACCATCATCACGGAAACATAAATGAGTTTCAAAAGGAATAAAATGATTATGCACAGAAAAAATAAAAAATAAATGGCAATGAATCATTGGTTAGGAGTTTTTTTTTTTTTTTTTTTTCCTAATCGGGTGTTTGAGTAAGTATACGTGCACCTTAACTAATTTTGAGATCTGCAACTAATTTGGAGATAGATACAATCCCACTGCACCATACAAATCGAACAATTACAAAATCAAAAGCCTTTGTAATGACTTTAAATGATTAGTAACACTTATGAGATCTTGAATTTGAAAACTTGAAAAGAATATATCAATAAGACCCAAATTTTGCTAATACCTTGGGAATGTTTAGGAGTCATTTATAACATAGATTATCTGTCTTGCAATATTTAATTCTACCTAATTTCATTTTAATTTGTTCTTCTTCTTTTTTTTCATTCATCAAAAGTCACAAGGAGGCTTCAAACGGAATGAGAGAATATCCACGGCACCTTCTTTGTTAGGGAAAAAAAAAACAGCAGAATTAGTTTTGTCAAAGCAATAATGTATTTGAAATTTGAATGGGATGGGTTTGATATCTCTATGTTAATTGTTAAACTCTTCGCCACCGAAAAAATGTGCATGTGGACCACATATTATATACAGGTCTAAGGTCCACAAAGAATGTGAAAGAAATCGCATAACAAAGGGAATCTACTGTAGCGGGGTTCATGGGAAGCTAGAGACAAAGCAAGTGACCCCAACCCGTGTCTTTTTATTTCATTTGACGAGTAAAATGTCCAGTTATGGGTCGAATGCATGTGCCAATGTCTCAATTTTGCCAACACGTGGACATGCATGACCTTACTGGACTAGATAACAAAAATGTATAACAACGAGGAAGAGCTGAGTGTCCAGTAATGTCATTTTTCGTAAACTTGGACATGCTTTTATACCGGACGTGTTCCTCTTCGACAAGAAGAAATCCAAATGTAAACGAAGGCTAGAAGAGAAGGAACAAAATGGCCGACCAGCGAGAGGACATGTTTCTGTTGGACAAGATGGAAATCCTAACACAAATAAATACTACAAAAGAAGGATCAAATGGGACTACAAGTGAGAGCAACGAACGCATTTTTGCACTTTTTCCCATGCTTACCAGCTGCTAATGCCTCCTCAACGGGAAGTAGATTCATGGAATCAGAACCCATGCTCCACGCGCTCGACGTAAGTTCTCACTGAGTAATCTGTAGAGTGCAGAATAAAGAATGCATCAGAAGTAGCACTCTCAATTTGCTCCGGACTCAGGTTTCCAGCACCCCAGTCCCCACACACACACACACAACCCCCATGAATCATGATGACGCTCAAAGGCTTGGGCAACACGTCCACTTAAAAGCAGCCCAATCAAGAAGAGGCCTTAAGTCCCCACGTTCCTTCATTCCAGCCCATGGTCCCCTCCGAGCACGCCCTCATGTATCCCTACACCCACAAAACAAAAGAGAGGGCAGAGGAAAGGCTGATTAAAGATTGGGTTCGACTGCACTTGCAATTGAACCCAATTTCCCAGGCAATGATTGGAGGCTTGGAGGTGCTGTAGTTGCAGGAGAGCATCAGTTCGGTGATGAACCTGTCCACGAAAGAGGCTCTCTTCGTCACTCTTTTCACAGACATTCAGCATACATGTTTCATCTCGTCTGCAGGACAGGAAGTTTTGCATTTCTGCCTCCGGTATATATAGCTGTTTGACATTAGCTTCAAATTCAAAGGCTCTCCATTCAACCGCGAGTTCCAAAGGGGGCTTAATAATTCACCTTGGAAATGAAAAGCTTAGAATGAAAAATATTGAAGACGGGTTTTTGGGAATAGGAAAAGCATTTGCCCATTAAATACTATGCTACTTTTTTTTATTTACTGGGAGTGCTTCGAAATTCATCATTGCCACCGCTGAACCAGCCAGACATTATTACTTGTAACTCCGCAGCGTACGAGCAAACGACTTGAGCGAAACAAACTGCAGAGGAAATGGCTGTAGGGTTGGAGAGAATTACGCCAGGAACATGTTTCTTTTGCAATTGCATTCCTGGCCACAGTACTAGCGATATCAGTTCATGTGTCATATGAATTTTGTATCGCACAAATGTTTCCCACTGTCAATGGTGGTCAACTAATTATCTACCGCGAACTAATGTCCATCAGATCCGCATATATTCTTAACAGAAGATGAACGATGGATGCCAATATGCCAAATGTATCTGCCGACCTTTCTGTAGGGATGACACAGCACATCGTAACCAAGGAGACTGCGATGCTCCTCAAGTTATGATCTATCACGCTCCAAATTGACTGTATTTCATCAATGGGCAACATCAAGCCTAGAGCTTCAAAGGGTCAACTTGGATTAATAATTCAACCGGGACCCTCTCAAAATAACAAGAAATCAATCAAGAATGAAAAGAACCCAAATCAACATGAAGCAACTCCACGGCCACTTGTGAGGTATATCACACATGAAAGTAGTCTACAGCAGTGCTGCACATTCCAAAGACCAATTAGCACAATAACCAGTTCAAAACGGAATTCTGGATACTTCCTTTCCAACACTGGCTGACCAACCCAACTGCTGCGAGTTAGATTCAAACCATCTAACCACACCAGCAAGGGTTAAAGCTACCACACCTCATTGTAAACAGCCAATACCTTGTATACAACTGAGTCTGTCATACTAGACACACGTCTTGAGATCAAACCAAGAGATTTCAGCTAAGTAGTGAAACGAGCTATGCTTGGAGCCTCGCATGCTAAGCATACTGCAGTTGCGACGTTGTGCAAGGAATGGTGGAAAATCTGAAGTAAACAATAGTCTACCAAACAAAAAATGTTCTAAAACAAAATACTTCGAACAATTGGCAAATACGTCTGTCAAGGTACTAGCCATTACTAAGAGCAAAATCTCAACCATGCTGGAGTCATTAACTTTTAAATCATTCCAGCTTTGATCAATGAACCAATACTGCATCTCACTTCTCTACAGAGATCTGAACAGAACCGCACCAGAAACTGAAAGAAATAGGTTCTACCAACACAAATGTGCACAACTGATACCGTCTCAACGTTTAAAACTGTAACCAACATACTTACCTATATATTGGCCTCCTCTGTGCATTATGCCTACACGACCAAGGTCTGGACCCTGAAAATTTTTGAATGAAATTTAAGCTAATGCTTCAATAGCTTTTAATAGAAAATCTGCAACACCCACTAAACAACTTCAATATCTGCCCAGCCCAACACAAAGCGTACAACATTAAAGAACCAAACCCCTCCAATGTTTTGTGCACTAACACGTGCACAGCTCCTAAAATTCTAAAAAACCACTTTTATATACCAACCACAGCTGCGAAATCTAGGTCTAATAAGGCGTGGACCTTACCGTGACTTTCAATGAGATTCTGGGATGTTTTATTGGGTAGGAAATAAAAAATTTCAGATACCAGAAATTAAAGCTTTTTAACTTGACTGAAGAGCAAGACAACTCACCAGTCTTAATTCCAGTATAGTGATTAGTATCGATTGTAAGGTTTCCCATAATTCTCACGCCTCGAATGCTGAAAGTCACCGAATTTGTCATGAGGCCTTGATATTGGGTTTGGATATCGGCCTCTTGAATCCAGGGCCAAATTGGCCCCATAATGACGATCTGCCAGGTTGCTATCATATTCAGAATAACCATGCTGTGTATAACCACCAAAAGCAGAAGAGGACAATTGCTGATGTGCCTGTTGTTGACGCCTCTGGGCATCAAGTTGGAGAAACTCCTCCCACTGTTTTGCATGCATACCCTTCAGAACAGCCAGTTGCTTCATGTAGTTCTCTTTCCTTTCCCTAATAGCCTTTTACCCGTGAATCAATAGTTAGAAATCACAAGCTCAAGACCCATAACCAAATAGCTGCAACTGTGTTTTAAAACAATTATGCATTCCTCAGTACAGCAGCATAGATAATAGTTAACGCTGCTATGAGAAACAAGATTAAAGTGACATGTCTTATAACTTACATCTTCTCTCCCAGTTTCACAAAATATTATGAGCTTTTTTAGCAATAGAACTCTGATCATTCAACTTCAAGCTTAACCATAACTGCAAAGCCCTTCACCAGAGAAAAGATACATGTGGCACCATAAAAACAGAAACCCGGAAAGTATAGAAGAGGAGAGAAGGAATCAACCAAAGAAGCTTAGCTCGTGATAGGCATACAAGGCATAGCAATACAAAGACTCATTTCACCCCGGGATACAAGAACAAAAACTCAAGTCAAAATATTTCCTACTTATTTGTAGAAATTTGAGCCTCATGGACGTCATCAGTCTAAAATTAAAACTTGGTTATGAAAAAAAATTGCCACCTAGAAGCATATGCCCAAATCTGCAAATCCTAACCAACAAATAAAGATTTTTATTGGACTAAGTAAGTACGAAAAAGAATGCTTGCGGCTAGAATTCCACGATGTATAAAAAGGGATGAAGAGAATAGCAAATCTATCTCTCTCAAACAACCCAATAATTTTGGTATACGTAAAAAATTGTCAAGGTTCATCGCACCGGTTATCACTCTGTGCATGTACACCAGCACTACAAGACAGTTCTTACCTCACGATGCCTGTAATTTTCTTCATCTTCTTCCTTGTCACGAATTCTTTCAAGTTCCATTGCCTCCCTCTTAAACTCCAACTCTAGTTCCTCTAATGTCTGAGGGAAGGCAGGGAAATCAAACTGACGACCACTTTGCATATCAGATCCCCTCCTCTCATTGTCCCATCCATCAGATCTATAATCACCCATGCTCTGGCTATTACCATCAAATGAATTATATGACTTGCCCGTGTAAGGAGGACGAGCTGGAGACTTTGAATGGCTTGAACGACCTCTAGCTCCACTACTACCATAAGCTTCATGAAATGAAGAGTCTGTTAAGCACTTGATTCAGGATGCTAACATAGATGGTAGCTTTAATTCAACATACTATCTTTGTATTCACATAGTGAAATCATCTGAGGGAAAAGGTCCAGCTATGCTTTCAGTATGTATTTTCGTTTTGCAGACAATCCGTTCAATTCAGACCCACCCACGAAAGTTACTTCAGAACCGTACACAAAATGCTTGAACAGAAGAACTTACCTCTTGCTGCAAACAAATGATAAGCAACAAGCAGGATCATTAAGGACGCAAAAAAAGGAGAAAATACACATTCAGAAACACATAGGAAATATGTAGGAACCTAAAACGACCTACAAACTACAAACATGTAATTACCAGTTTTCTATGGACGCCGTAAACATATCCTACGCTGTCCCTACCTTGTGGAGAACCCCTTGAAAACTTATGCAGATCATCACGAATTCGGTCTTCCACAACCTTCTCCTGCCTGCCAAACCTCTGCTGAAACTGCAATGCATTCTGAGGACCAGAATCAGACCTTTGGGAGTCGGAGCGTCGCAACCGTGCATCAGAAGGGCTTTGTTCAGGAGACCTAGATCTTGCCATGTGGGAACTAGAAGAGCCCTTTTGATCACCTTCGTCCTTAATCACTTTGTGCACGGCATCCACACCTTTTGCCAAAACTAACCTATCCTTGCCACTGACAATAATAAACTTCTCCTCCATCTTGATTTTGCAGCCAATATCCTTCTCAATCTTTTGTATAACTTTCTCAGTGAAACGCACTTTTACATGCTTTTCTCTGGCAGGAATCCTTTCAAAGAAGTCTTGAGACTTGCGATTTGCTCCAAGAGTAGAAGGGCATCCCTATAAATGAGCCAAAAAGCATGGCATTTAATAAAAAACAAGACACAAAAAATTCCAAAATTGTGTGAACAGTTGAAAACTGAATAAAAGTGGATGCAAACCAAACTGGTCTAGTAAGTATGAACCTGCAAAGTTCTGAGCAATATCAGTTGAAATGAACTGGAACGTTAACTAGAACTGGGTAAATGAACTACTATGCCAGACACTATTCTAATTCACAAGAGAGATCCAACTTGATTTGTGATGTGCCAACATAAACCTGTACTGACATAAGCAGGCCGGAATAAGAAATTGAACATAGCCACTCGTACAGTAACAAGAAAGCATGGTCTTCTATCCTTGCCTCTTTCAAATATAATTGGTAACCTAATAACTCTAACAAAAAAATGTAAGCGTGTCAACAAAAGAACGATTTAGGGATATGTGCATTTATTATGGAATTATGCAGGCACACGATACTCAAAAACAAGCACAAGTGACAGGACATTTCTAGAGAAGCCAGCAGTACCTGAGTAAAGTGACCAGACTCTCCACATATTTTGCAAATCATTTCTTCTTCTTTCCTTTTCTTCCAAATCCTCTCAGTAGCTTTCGACTTAGCCTCCCAAACCTTAGCTTCTCGACTCGTGAAATCAGTTGGAACAGCATTTGGATCGCGAGGAGGTTCCTCTTCCTCATCAGAACCACCGTGAGACCTCTTGTTTGTGTTTCCCCTATCCTGCGCATTGGTGGCAGTTGATCCCAGGGGACCCGTGTACTCCTTATAAAGGTCGCTGAAGTCATCGTCAATATCTTGATCCGATCTTGTTGCCATCTGATAACGACCTTAACTAAGTCTCACCCCTACATTTCCAACCATAGACTGAAGCTCATCAATCCCAAAAACAAGAGAAAGATTGAAAGAGCTAGATCAGGAACCTCTGTATTTCTGGTAACTTGAGGGTGGACTTTTTTAGCCTGTTTCAGCTTACGCCAACTCAACATACAATTCAGCAGATACACAATCAATCAAACAAAATATTAAGCATTCACCAACAAATGCTGATATTATAAAAGACAAACAGAACAATATGATGAGAATTGATACTAGGCATTTCACAAATTTCATCGTTACTTAGCCTAGAAAATCAACCCCGGAACAAGCAAACGTAACCGTAGCAAGTTCAAGTATATCCTAGGTGCTATATTCTTTTCCACATGCTCCCATATTCCCATTCTAAACGTTTCTTAACACAACTATAACAAGATCGTTCCTCGTGAGTACTAGGAAAAGAAAACAACCTAGAAATTAGGGTTTGTTTGATCCAGAAGGCATATACATGTATAATTTTCGGCACGAGACAACAAACATTTCAATGTATCTCTGACCTGTAGGCATTGCAGTTGATTTTCATTATTTGCTTTGTTTTCTTTTACGTTTTCCCTCGAATAAAACAGGGAGTAAACCATAATAAAAAACGGAGCCAGGGATTTTTGGAAAATAGATATAACTAAAAAAATCTAAGCAAACGGATAGTGAACAAATTGAAATCACTGTAAGTAGCAGAACAGCGTGAACAATGTATCTCGTGCTAAATGAATACATAGAGAGCAGAGAGAAGAAGAGGAGGAACCGGTACCTCCCGGGAGAGACAGTGGCAGAGACGAAAGAGAGCGAGGGTTTCAGACTACGACGCGAAGCTTGGAGTGGTTAGGGCTGGCCTTTTTTTAAATTTCGGCCTCGGTCGGTTCGTTTTGATTCTATTTTTGTCCTCTTTTCGCGATAATTCCAAACTTGCCTCTCGTATTTGTCCATATTACTCAGACATGCCCCTTCCTTTTCTTTAATGGCAACTCTTCCACTAACTTTCCCCTTTTTTTTTTTTCTTTTTTTTTTTTTTTTTTAAGGAAAGACTGTTAGGCATCCGAGTTTTGACAGGCTGACTCAATTTAGTTGCACTAAAACTCTATTTGGGAGTAAAATTTTAGAGTAAAATTTTAAGAGTCGGTAAAAAGTTGAAGAGAAAGAATAAAAAGTGAGTCAAAAAGTAAAAAAAGTGAGTGAAAAAAAAAAAAAAAATTGTGAAAAAATGAAGAGAGAGAAAGAATTGTAATGATGATAAAATTTTAAGGATTAAAATTTTGGTTTGCCAAACGCCATGTAAATGTCTTTATACAAGTTTTGACAGACTTTACTCAAATTAGTTGCACTGCAGCACTAGATATCTTAATTCTACAATAAATTTAGACACGTGTAGAGCTCCTCACTACACTTATCATTTAAGTCAAAAGTTTTATTATTGTGAATAACCATGAAATCGATGATACTCCTGAC